>JAVTVY010012860.1:0-49749 GCA_036873755.1 Hanleya hanleyi
GGTGCAAATTATTTCAGTGATGTGAAAATCATCGCCGATCCTTCGACAATTTGTCTTTGAACGTTTGGGGATTTCCAGTTCTAGAAATAATTTCCATCTCCGCGAGTTCTTGCCGATTATACCTCACCATAGGCTCTCAGTTATTATCAATACTCGACGGGAAGCAAAAAATACGGTTTCGGAGATTAATTTTCGGGACCGGGAATTGCCGATTCAATGACTTCGCATAATCAGAATTCGTTAGCCAATGAGCATCAAGAAATTACCGGGGCCGAGTCTCTTGCAAGCGTTATATGATAATTATCTTTGAATGTTTATGATAGTTTGTGATCTCTTACCGCTGTTGTTGTTGCTACGAAGTTGAAACACGAGGTCCAAGGGAGGTAACTTTGCAGAGTTAGATACAGGGTCTCACAGCGTCCTTAAAAAGGACACAACTATAAAATCAAATGACCATTTTTCCACAAAATCAAATGACTTTATTTTAGAAAACTCATAGATTAAAGTGAATATCAGGGGCAAAAGGCACAGTAGTTTGTGTAAAACACTCAAAGAACACAAACTGACAATGTTTTGGCATGTTCAACACCATTTGAGTGATATCAGCCATTTTGCAAAATTACAGTTTTTTCAATTAACGACAAAGCTATTTTCAAACAAGGACTTTGGAGAAAATCCTGCATCTAACCCTGCTTTGTTAGTTGAAAACAAAAAAGTTTGATTTCCTACAAACATTACCATGGGCTTGGAATCGATTTTTTTTTAGCTTTGTTTATTTTTCTTCACATAGTCCTTATAGTACCAGTGGACTAGACTGGATCAATAACGTTCTTTTCTATCAAACAATGTTTTTAATTAATGTCCCTATTTAATCTCTCCATTTTATTTGTCAAGTTAAACACTTACGCATGGAAAACTTTTTCAAATTTTATTTCGTTATTTCATTATAAAACACGTTACCAGCTTCACCTGGATGAGTTATTTATCATGTTTAATTATATTTGATGACCATTATCCAAATCACATTAGATAGCTCACCTTAGTACTACAGAAACTATTTGTTCATATCTTAATTGGTAGGGTGGTAAAAACATTCAAAAACTCGATATCAACTTGTGGGTGGGCCGTAAAAACTTGGAAAAACTCAATTTGAGCATAAAAAGAACTCAATATTTTATATTGGGTAGTAAAAATTTGGACTTCTATGAATCCCTGGGGCCGTGAGGGGTTTCGTAGTGAAGGGGTTGTGGGTTAACGTCAGATTGGACTGGTGTGTACCCTAGTATCATCGTTCTGTGCATGCACAGTCTGGCAGCACTATGGAGGTCTTGTCCAATCAGAAGCCGCCATTTGAGAAACTACAGAGCTTGGAGCTGTGGGATGGATCGGTTGAGAGCTCGGAGCTCTTGAAGTCGGAGCACTTGGAGCTCGGAGCTCGGAAGTGACATCGCACGCATGCACACGCATCTGTGATGCAGCTTGTATCCTATAGCCCATAGGGCATAGGGTACACCAGGGTGCAGATGCACCACGGGTGCTTGTGCATGCGTGCGATGATATCACTCTCAAGGTACCTTAGCTCCAAGCTCTCAACCAATCCATCCCACATCTCCGAGCTCTGTAGTTTCTCAAATGGCGGCTTCTGATTGGACAAGATCTCCATAGTGCTGCCAGACTGTGCATGCACAGAACGATGATACTAGGCTACACACCAGTCCAATCTGACGTTAACCCACAACCCCTTCACTACGAAACCCCACACGACCCATTCGGATCACGGATGGTTCACCTCGAGGCTAAAATTCCATTCCAGTGCCCTTTTCCACTTTTCCTGTCTGCGCATGCATGCCATGTCCACCACTTCCACGACACACCAGACCAGTCCGACGCTGTCACACGAATGCTTCAATATGATACCCTACACGTCCCATTCGGACCAGAAATTGTTCCTCAGTCTATCAAACACACCCCTACGCACCCCTAAAATGGCCGCTTTCGCTGCCACTCATACTGATGACGTCACCAATGAGGTCACAGATGACAGGGAAATCCCTCAGGTCGTGGTCTACACCACGAGAGCTTCAAGATGACACTCTACACTCCATCTTTGGATGAGATATAGAACCTCAATCTCTCAAATACACACCTCCGCACCTCAAGAATGAACACTTTACTTACTACATCCCAACTGCGCCTGCGCAGATTGTCGCGACTTCCAATAAAAAAACATGCCAGTCGGACTCTACCTCATGAAAGCTTCATTATGATATCCCAACTGGTCTATTTGGACCAAACATGGGTCCCTTGATTGCCCAAATATGTCATTGCCGAGGCGTAAAATGATATCTTTCGTTACTACTGCCCAACTGCGCATGAGTAGCACAATGCGACTTCCAACAGAAAACATACCATTCGTCATCTTCATGAAGAGAGCTACAAGGTTACACCCCACACGGTCCATTTGGACCATTGATGGTCAATCGCTAACCCAAAGATTTCCTTCACACCCCCAAAATGCCCACTTTGGCTACTACTCCTACTGATGACGCCACAGATGAAGTGCACAGCCCTCAAGTTGTGGTCTACACACCGGCGGCTTCACTTTGACAACTCATACCATGCATTCGGACGAAGAATGGCTCCTCAATCGCTCAAACACACCCTCACACACCCCCATAACGCCTGTTTTCGCTACTACTCCTACTGTTGTATGTATGGTTCCTGTGTGACGTTATACTCAACAAATAGTAATAGTATCTTGTAAATATTTGATGCAGCTATCAATGCTGAATAATATGTGACCAACATTATAAAGATTGGATAATAATTATGGAAGATAAGACTGTTCTTGTAACCCAGGGGTTATTCTAGCCCAAAATTGTTCATAAACTCAATTTCAAAATTTTGAAAACTCAATTTTTGAATTGAGAAATTCTACAAAACTCAATATTTTTGCCTTTTTCATCAAAAAAATGATGAAACTCAATTTTTCCAACTTTTTCATCGCACCAATTACAGAACTGAGGTTGGTCATATGTTTGGTCATATGTTTATGACACTTCGTCAGAGACCAACAAATACTGACAATTCTATTTACATGAATGATATCCCAGTCTACAACAACATTGCTAAAATAACTCAGTGTTACGAGATAACTCATTGGCCCAAACCATGACAGGGTGTCGTGTATCATCCAACAATTGAAGGCGACATTAGCACGACGTGTCTTCTTAGAGCAACAAGAACATATAGAACTGCTGCTGCATTGTCGATCAAGATATAAACTTCGGCCAAAGATAGTCAGCCGTTCACTTAATTGTTACATGCATGTTTTGTGCACTCCGGTACAACCACACCAAACCACAGTATGGCTGTTGTCAGTAAATAGGTTGTTTAGCATGACCTCATGCTAAAACATCATGCTAGATGCTATAATTATTAATTATTGAAGCTAAATTTTTTACCGTTACTCAGAGAAGATTGTGATCGAATATATAACCTGGCAACATTCCTGTTTTACAGATTTATACACTCTGAAATACTCTCCTAAATGTCGCCAGAAAAAAATATTTATGAAATAATTATTCTCTAAAGAGACATTTTAAGTTTGCTTTACTTTAATTGAAACATTATGTAAATAATTATGGTAGCCAGTAAAACTCAAATGCACACACATTGTGTAAACAGAAATCAAGGGAAAAAACTCTTACTTGTGACCAATATTAAAGATAACTGCAGAATTTATTACCCGAATTTTCAACGTCAGGAGTCCCCTCTGAAATCTTTTATTTCTTTTACACTGACTGAAGATAGGGATTCTCCGTCCACGGCGATGTATTTTGTATGTCCGTCGTCCTCCAGCTACGAGTATTCGTCGACAGTCTGTGTTGTCGTTGTTGTTGTCGGGAGTGAAGACGTGAAGCGCTCAACCACTTAGCTTAAAAGCGTTCCATCAGATAAATGGATGGTTAAATGAATTGGTTGATGAGGAAACAACTGATCCATAAACTAAAACCACGATGGCTTTGGTACACGACCGTCAAAAGTGCCGGAGTTAAAACTTTACTGCCACGTGCTTGACACGAGGGAATCCTCGCTAGAAAAGGACTGTGCCTCGTTTTGAAATAGGGCTTTCCCCAAGAATGTGAACCAAGATGGCGGCTCTTCAGTCATGTCAGTCGGCACCTTCGCGCTGACTCGCGCTGTGACGGTTCATTCGTTTTACTTAGATTTGCTTACTTATTTCTTTTACGACCAATAATTACTGATAATTAAAATACATGCAGCATTATTTATCTCCAAAATATTGATGCGGGTGGGTCATGCGAAACAACCTATCAACTGACAACTGGTATGTTGTGGGAAAACTCAAAAAAAAAATTGTGCGCGCTTCGCACGCAAACGGCAAATATCGCAAAACTCAATTTTTTTTAGCAAAACTCAATTTGAAATTTTCTGCAATACTCAATATATATTGTTTTTCATCGTGGTAACCACGATGAAAAAACGGTTAGAAAAACCCCTGTAACCATACCTATTGTCACATAAATTGTAGCTTTTAACACAGGGAGGAATTTCAAACTGATTAAAGGGGTAGTGAGTCCCAGTTTATTGAGTGTTAACAAGTTGTTTCTTATTTGGCATGTCCTAAAGTACATAAAAAACATAGTTTCGCTCTGTAGTGGGGGGAATGCAAGGTGACCCCTAGTAGCTCACGGACTACAAGTAACATCTCCAAACAGTTATTCAATGTACATGCTCTACTGGAAACTGCAGAGTCATTGTACAAAGGTCTTTAGTGTTATATACTTCAAATTATCCAGCATGAATAAGTTAATGCAAATGTTCATTAAGGACATTGCTCCTCTTGCCCCAGTGGACCGTGTCTTTTTTTTTTCTTTTTTTTTTTGTAATCTCTGTCGGTTAGTATTCACCTCTGTCATGAAGGTTCACGGGATGGGTGTATTTGGACAAGTTATAGTTCTAGGTAATGAATTGAGCATATTAGTACCTACCGTTGCCAGGGTGACTCGTTATTTATTTGACTGCCCCAGGCACTCAAGAGAAGAACAGAAGAAAAGAGCCCTAAGTCTTTTGGTATGCTAGGTGTGTACGTGATATGAATAGTCAAAGTTCATCTCTCTAATTATGTTTTACATATAGTTTAGAGAAATGAGAACTTTACAGCTTGCAAATTTGATCACTTTTTTCAGTTCTTTTATTTCAGTACAGGGGTCAAAATTTACACCTGTCTAACTGTCGCTGACAGGTCATTTTTGAAAGAGAGAGAGAAAGTACCTCTCTCCCGTGACAGGTAGCCAATAATTTATTTTTTTATGTTCAAAACATATCTTTGACAAAATTCATTCAAAACAGCTGAAATTCGTGCATGGAAACAAGGTGTCATTAATTTATTGGTAGCTTGCAACTTGTAGGTTTGACAATAATCCTGAATTACACATGCTTATCAATTTCAATGATCACATGTTCAGGTAATTCTTAAAGCTGACCGGTAAAATTTTTGGTCACCGATCTCGTGTGACCGGTAAATTATTTCGATTATTTCGACCCCTGCATGATTAATTTGATTTAAAAATATAAAATGTCTATACAAATTTCAAAAACATGATAATCTAAATCATTCTATACATGGACCATGTGCCTAGTGAGCCTCACAGGTTCTGAGCCACCATTCCCATCATCTATTAACTAAACCATTCTATACATGGACCATGTGCCTAGTGAGCCTCACAGGTTCTGAGCCACCATTCCCATCATCTATTAACTAAACCATTCTATACATGGACCATGTGCCTAGTGAGCCTCACAGGTTCTGAGCCACCATTCCCATCATCTATTAACTAAACCATTCTATACATGGACCATGTGCCTAGTGAGCCTCACAGGTTCTGAGCCACCATTCCCATGGCATCATCTATTAACTAAACCATTCTATACATGGACCATGTGCCTAGTGAGCCTCAAAGGTTCTGAGCCACCATTCCCATCATCTATTAACTAAATCATTCTATCCATGGACCATGTGCCTAGTGAGCCTCACAGGTTCTGAGCCACCATTCCCATCATCTATTAACTAAATCATTCTATACATGGACCATGTGCCTAGTGAGCCTCACAGGTTCTGAGCCACCATTCCCATCATCTATTAACTAAACCATTCTATACATGAACCATGTGCCTAGTAAAGGCCTCACAGGTTCTGAGCCACCATTCCCATCATCTATTAACTAAACCATTCTATACATGGACCATGTGCCTGAAGTGAGCCTCAAAGGTTCTGAGCCACCATTCCCATCATCTATTAACTAAACCATTCTATACATGGACCATGTGCCTAGTGAGCCTCAAAGGTTCTGAGCCACCATTCCCATCATCTATTAACTAAATCATTCTATACATGGACCATGTGCCTAGTGAGCCTCACAGGTTCTGAACCACCATTCCCATAATCTATTAACTAAATCATTCTATACATGGACCATGTGCCTAGTGAGCCTCAAAGGTTCTGAGCCACCATTCCCATCATCTATTAACTAAATCATTCTATACATGGACCATGTGCCTAGTGAGCCTCACAGGTTCTGAGCCACCATTCCCATCATCTATTAACTAAACCATTCTATACATGGACCATGTGCCTAGTGAGCCTCAAAGGTTCTGAGCCACCATTCCCATCATCTATTAACTAAACCATTCTATACATGGACCATGTGCCTGATGAGCCTCAACTCAAAGGTTCTGAGCCACCATTCCCATCATCTATTAACTAAACCATTCTATACACATGGACCATGTGCCCTGGTGATGAGCCTCACAGGTTTCTGAGCCACCATTCCATCATCTATTAACTAGAAACCATTCTATACATGGACCATGTGCCTAGTGAGCCTCACAGGTTCTGAGCCACGCAATTTCCATCATCTATTCCCGCTAAACCATTCACAACCATGGACCATGTGCCTAGTGAGCCTCACGGGTTCCACGAGCCACCATTCCCATGTTCTATTAACTAAGCCATTCTATACATGGACCATGTGCCTAGTGAGCCTCACAGGTTCTGAGCACCATTTCCATCATCTATTAGCTAAATACATTCTATACATGGACCATGTGCCAGTGAGCCTCACACAGGTTTCTGAGCCGCCATTCCGCATCATCTATTAACTAAACCATTCTATCCACACTTTCTGGACACTGTGCCTAGTAAGGCCTCACAGGTTCTGAGCCACCATTCCCATCATCTATTAACTAAACCATTCTATCACATGATTACTTGTGCCTAGTGAGCCTCACAGGTTTCTGAGCCACCATTCCCATCTGCATCTGTCCAACTAAGCCATTCTATACATGGACCATGTGCACAGTGAGCCTCACGGGTTCACGGGCCACCATTCATCATCTGTCCCTTCAAGCCATTCTACCATACATGGACCATGTGCCTAGTGAGCCTCACAGGTTCTGAGCCACCATTCCCATCATCTATTAGCTGAAGAAACCCATTCTAACCATGGACCATGTGCCTAGTGAGCCTCACGGGTTCTGAGCCACCATTCCCATCATCTATTAACTAAATCATTCTATCCATGGACCATGTGCCTAGTGAGCCTCACAGGTTCTGAGCCACCATTCCCATCATCTATTAACTAAATCATTCTATCCATGGACCATGTGCCTAGTGAGCCTCACAGGTTCTGAGCCACCATTCCCATCATCTATTAACTAAATCATTCTATACATGGACCATGTGCCTAGTGAGCCTCAAAGGTTCTGAGCCACCATTCCCATCATCTATTAACTAAATCATTCTATCCATGGACCATGTGCCTAGTGAGCCTCACAGGTTCTGAGCCACCATTCCCATCATCTATTAACTAAATCATTCTATACATGGACCATGTGCCTAGTGAGCCTCACAGGTTCTGAGCCACCATTCCCATCATCTATTAACTAAACCATTCTATACATGGACCATGTGCCTAGTGAGCCTCAAAGGTTCTGAGCCACCATTCCCATCATCTATTAACTAAATCATTCTATACATGGACCATGTGCCTAGTGAGCCTCAAAGGTTCTGAGCCACCATTCCCATCATCTATTAACTAAATCATTCTATCCATGAACCATGTGCCTAGTGAGCCTCAAAGGTTCTGAGCCACCATTCCCATCATCTATTAACTAAATCATTCTATCCATGTGCCTAGTGAGCCTCAAAGGTTCTGAGCCACCATTCCCATCATCTATTAACTAAACCATTCTATACATGGACCATGTGCCTAGTGAGCCTCAAAGGTTCTGAGCCACCATTCCCATCATCTATTAACTAAACCATTCTATACATGGACCATGTGCCTAGTGAGCCTCACAGGTTCTGAGCCACCATTCCCATCATCTATTAACTAAACCATTATATACATGGACCATGTGCCTAGTAGCCTCACAGGTTCTGAGCCACCATTCCCATCATCTATTAACTAAACCATTCTATACATGGACCATGTGCCTAGTGAGCCTCACAGGTTCTGAGCCACCATTCCCATCATCTATTAACTAAAAACTGGCCTCCCATATGGACCATGCCTAGTGAGCCTCACAGGTTCTGAGCCACCATTCCCATCATCTATTAATCAAAACCACTTATACATGAAACTATGCCTAGGTGTAGAGCCTCTAAAGCACCTTGAGCCACCATTCCCATCATCTATTAACTAAACCATTCTATACATGGACCATGTGCCTAGTGAGCCTCAAAGGTTCTGAGCCACCATTCCCATCATCTATTAACTAAACCATTCTATACATGGACCATGTGCCTAGTGAGCCTCACAGGTTCTGAGCCACCATTCCCATCATCTATTAACTAAACCATTCTATACATGGACCATGTGCCTAGTGAGCCTCAAAGGTTCTGAGCCACCATTCCCATCATCTATTAACTAAACCATTCTATACATGGACCATGTGCCTAGTGAGCCTCACAGGTTCTGAGCCACCATTCCCATCATCTATTAACTAAACCATTCTATACATGGACCATGTGCCTAGTGAGCCTCACAGGTTCTGAGCCACCATTCCCATCATCTATTAACTAAACCATTCTATACATGGACCATGTGCCTAGTGAGCCTCAAAGGTTCTGAGCCACCATTCCCATCATCTATTAACTAAACCATTCTATACATGGACCATGTGCCTAGTGAGCCTCACAGGTTCTGAGCCACCATTCCCATCATCTATTAACTAAATCATTCTATACATGGACCATGTGCCTAGTGAGCCTCAAAGGTTCTGAGCCACCATTCCCATCATCTATTAACTAAATCATTCTATACATGGACCATGTGCCTAGTGAGCCTCACAGGTTCTGAGCCACCATTCCCATCATCTATTAACTAAATCATTCTATACATGGACCATGTGCCTAGTGAGCCTCACAGGTTCTGAGCCACCATTCCCATCATCTATTAACTAAACCATTCTATACATGGACCATGTGCCTAGTGAGCCTCAAAGGTTCTGAGCCACCATTCCCATCATCTATTAACTAAATCATTCTATACATGGACCATGTGCCTAGTGAGCCTCACAGGTTCTGAGCCACCATTCCCATCATCTATTAACTAAATCATTCTATACATGGACCATGTGCCTAGTGAGCCTCACAGGTTCTGAGCCACCATTCCCATCATCTATTAACTAAACCATTCTATACATGGACCATGTGCCTAGTGAGCCTCAAAGGTTCTGAGCCACCATTCCCATCATCTATTAACTAAATCATTCTATACATGGACCATGTGCCTAGTGAGCCTCACAGGTTCTGAGCCACCATTCCCATCATCTATTAACTAAATCATTCTATACATGGACCATGTGCCTAGTGAGCCTCACAGGTTCTGAGCCACCATTCCCATCATCTATTAACTAAATCATTCTATACATGGACCATGTGCCTAGTGAGCCTCACAGGTTCTGAGCCACCATTCCCATCATCTATTAACTAAACCATTCTATACATGAACCATGTGCCTAGTGAGCCTCAAAGGTTCTGAGCCACCATTCCCATCATCTATTAACTAAACCATTCTATACATGGACCATGTGCCTAGTGAGCCTCACAGGTTCTGAGCCACCATTCCCATCATCTATTAACTAAATCATTCTATCCATGGACCATGTGCCTAGTGAGCCTCAAAGGTTCTGAGCCACCATTCCCATCATCTATTAACTAAATCATTCTATCCATGAACCATGTGCCTAGTGAGCCTCAAAGGTTCTGAGCCACCATTCCCATCATCTATTAACTAAATCATTCTATCCATGGACCATGTGCCTAGTGAGCCTCACAGGTTCTGAGCCACCATTCCCATCATCTATTAACTTCATCATTCTATCCATGGACCATGTGCCTAGTGAGCCTCACAGGTTCTGAGCCACCATTCCCATCATCTATTAACTAGAAAGCGTCTATCCATGGACCATGTGCCTAGTTAGCCTCACAGGTTCTGAGCCACAAAAATTCCCATCATCTATTAACTAAATCATTCTATACATGAACCATGTGCCTAGTGAGCCTCACAGGTTCTGAGCCACCATTCCCATCATCTATTAACTAAATCATTCTATCCATGGACCATGTGCCTAGTGAGCCTCACAGGTTCTGAGCCACCATTCCCATCATCTATTAACTAAATCATTCTATACATGGACCATGTGCCTAGTGAGCCTCACAGGTTCTGAGCCACCATTCCCATCATCTATTAACTAAGAATCATTTCTATCCATGGACCATGACCTTTAGTGAGCCTCACAGGTTCTGAGCCCACCATTCCCATCATCTATTAACTAAAATCATTCTATACATGGACCATGTGCCTAGTGAGCCTCAAAGGTTCTGAGCCACCATTCCCATCATCTATTAACTAAATCATTCTATACATGGACCATGTGCCTAGTGAGCTTTCTCAGGTTCTGAGCCACCATTCAACATCATCTATTAACTAAATCATTCTATACATGGACCATGTGCCTAGTGAGCCTCACAGGTTCTGAGCCACCATTCCCATCATCTATTAACAAATCATTCTATACATGGACCATGTTACACAGTGAGAGCCTCACAGGTTCTGAGCCACCATTCCCATCATCTATTAACTAAATCATTCTATCCATGGACCATGTGCCTAGTGAGCCTCAAAGGTTCTGAGCCACCATTCCCATCATCTATTAACTAAATCATTTATACATGGACCATATTGCCTAGTGAGCCTCACAGGTTCTGAGCCATCATTCTCATCATCTGACCAACTAAATCGTCTATATACATGGACCATATTGCCTAGTGAGCCTCAAGGTTTCACGACCACCATTCCCATCATCTAACTAAATCATTCTATCCATGGACCATGTGCCTAGTGAGCCTCACAGGTTCTGAGCCACCATTCCCATCATCTATTAACTAAATCATTCTATACATGGACCATGTGCCTAGTGAGCCTCACAGGTTCTGAGCCACCATTCCCATCATCTATTAACTAAACCATTCTATACATGGACCATGTGCCTAGTGAGCCTCAAAGGTTCTGAGCCACCATTCCCATCATCTATTAACTAAATCATTCTATACATGGACCATGTGCCTAGTGAGCCTCAAAGGTTCTGAGCCACCATTCCCATCATCTATTAACTAAATCATTCTATCCATGAACCATGTGCCTAGTGAGCCTCAAAGGTTCTGAGCCACCATTCCCATCATCTATTAACTAAATCATTCTATCCATGTGCCTAGTGAGCCTCAAAGGTTCTGAGCCACCATTCCCATCATCTATTAACTAAACCATTCTATACATGGACCATGTGCCTAGTGAGCCTCAAAGGTTCTGAGCCACCATTCCCATCATCTATTAACTAAATCATTCTATCCATGGACCATGTGCCTAGTGAGCCTCACAGGTTCTGAGCCACCATTCCCATCATCTATTAACTAAATCATTCTATCCATGGACCATGTGCCTAGTGAGCCTCACAGGTTCTGAGCCACCATTCCCATCATCTATTAACTAAATCATTCTATACATGGACCATGTGCCTAGTGAGCCTCAAAGGTTCTGAGCCACCATTCCCATCATCTATTAACTAAATCATTCTATCCATGGACCATGTGCCTAGTGAGCCTCACAGGTTCTGAGCCACCATTCCCATCATCTATTAACTAAACCATTCTATACATGGACCATGTGCCTAGTGAGCCTCACAGGTTCTGAGCCACCATTCCCATCATCTATTAACTAAACCATTATATACATGGACCATGTGCCTAGTGAGCCTCACAGGTTCTGAGCCACCATTCCCATCATCTATTAACTAAACCATTCTATACATGGACCATGTGCCTAGTGAGCCTCACAGGTTCTGAGCCACCATTCCCATCATCTATTAACTAAACCATTCTATACATGAACCATGTGCCTAGTGAGCCTCAAAGGTTCTGAGCCACCATTCCCATCATCTATTAACTAAATCATTCTATCCATGAACCATGTGCCTAGTGAGCCTCAAAGGTTCTGAGCCACCATTCCCATCATCTATTAACTAAATCATTCTATCCATGAACCATGTGCCTAGTGAGCCTCAAAGGTTCTGAGCCACCATTCCCATCATCTATTAACTAAATCATTCTATCCATGTGCCTAGTGAGCCTCAAAGGTTCTGAGCCACCATTCCCATCATCTATTAACTAAACCATTCTATACATGAACCATGTGCCTAGTGAGCCTCAAAGGTTCTGAGCCACCATTCCCATCATCTATTAACTAAGCATCATCCCTCCCTGTACATATTCAAAACGGCAAGCATTCTTTTTTTGAGCCAAAGGTGAAATCATGTTGCACACCAGACCGTGTTCCGACTACTTCCATTCTTTCCTACAGTTGTCTGGCTTGTGGGAAATTTGATGGTAGAATAATACCAGGGATTCATTGACGTCCGTTTTTACTACCGTTAAACGGTAGAAAAAAAATGTCAAAAACTGAATATAGACAGCAAAAAACTCAAAAGTGTACGTTTTGGACAAGAAATACTCAATGTTTTTGACGAAAACTCAATACTGGAAATGGTGCAAATTATTTCAGTGATGTGAAAATCTGAAAATCATCGCCGATCCTTCGACAATTTGTCTTCGAACGTTTGGGGATTCCCAGTTCTAGATATAATTTCTGTCTTTCTTGCCGATTATACCTCACCATGGGCTCTCAGTTACTATCCATACTCGACGGAGGCAAAAAATACGGTTTCGGAGATTAATTTTCGGGACCGGGAATTGCCGATTCAATGACATCACCTAATCAGAATTCGTTAGCCAATGAGCATCAAGAAATTATCGGGGCCGAGTTAAATATAGCTCCACGAGACTAGAGGTGGCGGGATTTGTTGACAGTTCCTTTGTTCTAAAGTTCGACGGCGACCATGCGATGGACGTAAAGAAGTCCGAGTTCAAGACATCATTCTGCATGACAGCTGCTACATCTTAAGTGAAAATCCGCTGATGATGTAAGGATTTATAGCGTCTCTTGCAAGCGTTATATGATAATTATCTTTGAATGTTTATGATAGTTTGTGATCTCTTACCGCTGTTGTTGTCTCTAAAAAGTTGAAACACGAAGTCCAAGGGAGATAACTTTGTTATATCAAATAATCAAGTTGAGAACAAAAAAGTTTGATTTCCTACAAACATTACCATGGGCTTGGAATCGATATTTTTAGCTTTGTTTATTTTTCTTCACATAGTCCTTATAGTACCAGTGGACTAGACTGGATCAACAAGGTTCTTTTCTATCAAACAATGTTTTTAATTAATGTCCCTATTTAATCTCTCCATTTTATCTGTCAAGTTAGACACTTACCCATAGAAAACTTTTTCAAATTTTATTTCGTTATTTCATTATAAAACACGTTACCAGCTTCACCTGGATGAGTTATTTATCATGTTTAATTATATTTGGATTTTACAGTGAAAATCTGTATCAGAGGTGAAGTGTGCCAGACGCATTGGACAGTTTTTGTAGCTCACCTTAGTACTACAGAAACTATTTGTTAATATCTTAATTGGTAGGGTGGTAAAAACATTCAAAAACTCAATAATCAACTTGTGGGTGGGCCGTAAAAACTTGGAAAAACTCAATTTGAGCATAAAAAGAACTCAATATTTTAATTTGGGTAGAAAAAATTTGGACTTCTATGAATCCATGTATTTTTAATAAATTATTATCTTTCAATTATTATTTTTTTTCTTCAAATCGATTTTTTAAAAACATGTATTGCTTCTATATTTATTAATTTTTATAATTTATTGAAAATTTATGTAATCATCAGTCTTTCACCAATATTGAACAAGCCCGACAACTGTGGTGTTTTTGAATTTGTTGTCAGTCTCCATGATATCGATATACAAGTGATGTGATTGGTCAATATAAATCGAATGTTGCATTGCTGATTGGCTGAAAAATAGTTGTATTTCCTATGAACACGATCCATTCCCATGTGTACCAGGGGTATCTAGGATAGAGATACCCCTGCTTATACTAAGCGAGGATTCTTCCTAAATTTTTAGAAAACTTTGGTCGTTACTGCATGGTCCTGAATATCAATGCCCAAATACTGAATTTGTATCATGTTCAATTTGGCTTGTTTTTCTGTGCTATTAGGCCTTTAACTGTTTTAAATCAAACTCCCTTCCTTCTGTTAATGAGACAGGGACATGCGTAGTTTGCCCACGAACTGTTTGAACTGACGTGGGTGTGTACATTGCACTTTTGAAAAGCTGGGAGTCAATGAGTGGGACCAAACTTCATTCATGTTTGTTGGGGTAAACAGAGGATTAATTAAAACTGGTATTAATGCTGGAAATAGTGGCAGATGTATAACATGAGTGCCAGAGGTACAAGTTTTGAACTCCACCAAAGGCACTCACAATCTGATTATGGATTAAACTCATTCTAGAAAAATAAAGAAATAAAACACTATCTTTATGTAGAATAGTACAGAGAATTTTTGGTTCATGTCTCCCGTTGTGTCACTCAACGAGTGACATACCCTTTGAGTGACCTCATAGTTCCCACATGAAGAGTCCAATAATAGCGCACCTGAGATATCAAGGCTACATCTTAGAATCCTCCGTATTCTAATCTGAATGTGAGATGCCAAGGGAGGCTTTCCTGTGGAGTCTTATGGTTGCGTTTTAGTCACCACAAGTCGTAAAATTTTCCCCACCTCTTGCATATATCTGACCAGGTTATGAACATAGTCCTATAAATCATGATGGATATCTGATAAAATGATGGACTTCGCTGCATGACAAAAGAAGATCGTATGAGGATTCACTCAGTACCAAATTTTGAGAGTTTGTAGGTGTCTTTTAGGATCTTTTTTTGGAGCGAGATAGTGAAATGGTTTTTCGAGCCTGTCTCCTTAATATTACTATAATGCTGTATAGGCATGTATTTTACATACAGGTACATTGTAGTGATTTATTTATTTTATTTTTCTGGAATATGTGATTACTAAATGGCTTCTGGTGTGACCATATTCATGTAACTCCTATTCAGAATACAGGCCTGCAAGTGCCTCCTATATTTCCTATATTTTTGAGTCATTTCTATATTTTCCTATATTTTACTCAAAACTCCCTATATTTCGACTTTCACCAATGCTCTGAAATGAGTCAGTTTGGCATGAGAAAATACATTTCAGAACAACAATTTTGCCTCACTCCACTCGGCAAATATATTTTTGAGTCATTTCTATATTTTCCTATATTTTACTCAAAACTCCCTATATTTCGACTTTCACCAATGCTCTGAAATGAGTCAGTTTGGCATGAGAAAATACATTTCAGAACAACAATTTTGCCTCACTCCACTCGGCAAATATTAAAACATTTGAATCTCTCTTTCTTGAACCAAGCAGCGGAATGGGTCTCCTCTATCACCACCACTATGGCTGCATTCAGTGGAAATAATTTTACTGAACACCAGAAAACTACCAATTTTGGAACATACAATGTAGTAGGGACTTGTCTTACACTTCCTTATTTTCCATATTTTCTCATATTTTATTAAGAAAATTCCTATATTTCTCCTATATTTTGGCAAATTTCCTCCTATATTTTTACTGTGAGCCACCTGCAGGCCTGAGAATACCATGATGTTTCACATTAGGAAAAGCAGCCAATTCTTCTCAGAATGAAAAGTTCCCATGGTGCACTGCTCTAAACCACGTCCTTGCAGAGTTTTAGTATGTTTGCTTTATTTTTCCAGACATCCCACATCATGTTGTTCAGCAGCAGAAGTGATGTCCGTCCTGTTTTTCCAGACCATGAAGTACACGGTTTCGGAACCCAGGTCGGCATCCAATGACAGATTCATACTCTCAAAGGTACCATAGAACTTGCCATTCATTATTCATTTCTTGAGAACTTATTGAAGCTAAATATATTGGTTGAGGTCTGGAATGTTCTTAAGCTTGATTTGAAGATTTTTGTTGAGTGTAAACAAAAAATGGTGTGTTTCCTGTAACTGCCCAGAAACAATCTAGTAGGTAAGTAGGAAAAATAAAAAAAATTTGCCACATTTTTTTTTACAGAAGATGTCTGCCGGATGATCCAAACCGAGTGATAAGCGGAATATAAAAATCAACATCAGATGTTCAGTGTAATCGAGTAAATTTCTCTCCTTCACCTCAATAGACACTTTGTCTTTATGACTAGTGTTTTTATAATGAGGTAGGTCAATATATCTGGGTACTGTTTTTTGCAAAATGCAATAAAAACTATTGAGGTTGGCACAGTTTTTCCAGGTAGGTCGGGTTACCAGGAACACACACTTTTTTTAGGCCTCGGGGCTGATTTGAAGATGAACTGATTTGGATATGTGTGACATTCGTGTTTTCAGGGTCATGCTGCTCCAGTGTTGTATGCTGCCTGGGCTGAAGCAGGTCTATTCCCGGTCTCTGATCTTCTCAACCTCCGTAAAGTGGACAACGACCTTGAGGGTCATCCTACACCTGTACGTAATTTGTGAAATTTTGAAATCAAGGGTTCATAAATAAAGTCCTTCCGTGATTGATAATTGTTGACAGACAAAACTGGAATATTGATGTTAGAAATATTTTATCTTGTAGATTATACAGTGAAACCTGTATAAACTGACCATGCTTGGAACCAGATTATAGTGTCAGTTTAGACAGGGTTCTGGTTTATCAAGGTTGAAGATACTTGAAATTAAAGTATCGGGACCAAAGATAATGTCAGTATTTAGAGGTTGGTCAGTTTACCCAGGTGTCAGTATTCACAGGTTTGCTCTAATATATAATCACATTGAGGCATGGTGTGTATGACACTAAATTTTAACATACAGTAATACTTTAAAAGAGATTCATAAAAGTCTTATTTTCAATCGAAAACTATTTCAATCCACAAATTTGTCTGCTAATTTGTCACCCCCAGAACACTAGAAATTTCAACAGCTTTTTCTTCTTTTCAGAACAATTAACATACATAAAAATAAATATTTATATCCAATTATTTTTCGGATGATACTTCCTTGGTAAAGCACAAATCATTTGTGCTGAATGGGCCAGCCCTGTGCGAGGGTCGAACCTGCATCCTCAGAGTTTGGCACCAAATCTCCAACAGTAAATTCAAGTGCTCTATGAAAGTGTCATCCTAAATATATTTGGATATAAATGTTAAATACTGTTAAATAGTTTTGATGCCCATGTTTCCAATGTAGCGTCTCAATTTTGTGGATGTGGCGACTGGCTCCCTAGGTCAAGGACTGAGTTGTGCTGCTGGAATGGCTTATACCGGAAAATACTTCGACAAAGCCAGGTGACTAATAAATTTAGATATGCTATTTTGTCTAGTTCATGAAGTCCAAAACTTTAATCTACAACAAAAATGTTTTCTCGTGATATCAACCAGACAACTGTCAATGTTTTAATACAGTAAAGGAATTTTAACTACTACTCCTGCAAAATTGCAAACACGAGCTCCTGGAAATTGATCCTGGAATGAGTCCTACCAAGACTTGAGAAAGGGAACTTGCTGCTTCCTCGTTTAGTGCTCAGCATTAAGAGGATAGATGAAGGGCTGGTTGACCCTGTGTAAGGATATTGTGACTGGATCAGCCTATGGTATTTCAATGAGCCAGCACACTATAAATGGTGGCACTGGAACCACTCTGTTGCATGTAGACATGACTGAAAAATTGCCGAAAGCCAAATTAAATCCTTTTCACTCCTACTCACTTGTCCAAAATGGCCCTTTGTGTCCTAACCAATTCTCACTCCACATAATATCTTCTCCATGTGATGCTGTCAAAAATTGAATGCTGATTGAGTGCTGATAAAGTATGAAGTCCATTACTGCACATTATGCTTATAAGTACTCCACAGTGTAATATCAGTTACACACTGACACAATATGAGGTCAGTTACTGCACAATATGAAGTCAGTTACTGCACAATATGAAGTCAGTTACTGCACATTATGAAGCCATGTACTGCACAATATGAAGTCAGTTACTGCACAATATGAAGTCCGTTACTGCACAATATGAAGTCAGTTACGGCACAATATGAAGTATGGTATCCTATATGCATGGAAACCAAATGGTATTTGCGAACAGAATTGGTCCCATAATGATAAATTTGTTTCTGTGTCAGTTACCGTGTGTACTGCTTGATCGGGGATGGGGAGAGTGCTGAAGGCTCTGTATGGGAAGCACTGGCCTTCTCCAGTCACTACAAACTGGATAACATGGTGGCCATCTTTGATGTGAATCGGTTAGGTCAGAGCGAAGCTACTCCCCTCCAGCATGATATTGACATCTACAAAAAACGACTGGAGGCCTTTGGGTAAGAGATTATTGTATAGTTACCGTACACCACTATCGGTCATATTGCTGGTGTATTAGTCTGTTATAGTTAAGGGTTCACCATTCTCAGCAATGATTTTTGTGGTTCACTTGAATAGGTTTTGCTAATTCTTTTATCATGTTAAGGGGGTTCCGGAGAAATAGTGATATTTAAAAGAAAGGGAATTTAAGGAGAACAGTTGTGAAAGGATTTTGGAATTTGATAATATATTTCCAAGTTAAGGAATGCTGACAAACTGAGGAAATCAGGTAACTCCCTGCTCTAATAAATTTGATCACTCCTAGATTTTATGGTGGGAAATTCACTACTGTGATTGAATTATTAGAGGGATTATCGTAACGTGGACATCCCAAGATCGGATTCTTTAGCCGCAAGAGGTGTGAAACAACATCATTAGTGCCTTGGGATTGATAATACCGTAACAATAGAAAAGTGTATGTTATATATACTTAAAAATACTTGATCTTTAAAGATTTTATTGTCCTGAAGTTAAAGATTGTGTATGTGAACAAAATACATCTTTGGCTATGAATAAAACATGGCTGTAGCCAGGATTTACTGAGGGGTGGTTCACCTTTACTCCAAAAGGGCACATCAGGGGGTTCGCTGTATGGGAAAAGGGGCAAATAGGGGATTCGCTTCAGTTTAAAATATATATTTCCGAAAGGGAGGTTCATCCAAACCCTGAAAACCTCCCTTTGCTACGGGCCTGACCAATGTGAACGAATGGTCGGTTGCCTAACCTCGGCCTAACGTCGCATGGGCAGTGGGATAGTTTCGCCATTCCAATGACATTTTCTCCAGAATAGATTTTGAAACATTCCAACTTCATCTTTCAAGTTGATATATTTGTTTATTCAGCTGGAACACATATGTAGTAGATGGACATGATGTAGAATCGCTATGCAAGACATTCCATGAAGCCTCAACAGTGAAGGGGAGACCTACTGCTATTGTAGCTAAAACCTTCAAGGGCAAAGGTATCCCTGGTAAGTAGATGTGAATGGTTAGACTGACTTGTGGGTTATCTCCCCCTTATTCATTATCTCCCCTTCATTGGCATTCTATTATTTTTCCTTGCTGGTTATCTGCCGTGTCAGTTATATGACCCTAGAGCACCATTGCAACTGCTATAATTTAAGCTTGAAAATTGATCGAAAGTTTTCAAACTTCACTGGTCTTCCATCAATGCTCGAAAATTAGAGCCTCTGTATGTGGAACAGTTGCCAATGAAACTAGTTGTTGTATGGCTGACAGTGATCACTTCGGAAGAGTCCTGGTCGAATGGACAAGCCAGACAGAATTAATCTATGTGATACACTTCTTCCAAATACTCTATCGAATGGATGCAGGTGAAGTTTAAATTTCATCTGCAAACCTGATATGGCGATCAGTGTGGCCAAATATGTAGAACAGCCATTTAATAACCCACTCTTGTTAATCAACTATCAATGATATGAATCCAATACAAGGAAATCGGCCTGCTTGATATGACCCCAAACCGGGCCAATATGAGGAAGGCGGGCCAATATGGAAAAGCAGGTCCAATACGGGAAAACAAGGCCAATATGGCCTGGGCCAATATGACTTTCCACATGGCGACGCTGATGATGAACGATCCTCGATTCGCGATCTTCGCCGAATGATGTCACTGATTTCTCTGACTTTGAACGGAGATTCAATGGCTTCTGTGATAATATTTGATAGAGCTATACGTGCCGATACACAAACCTTGAAATCAAGTGAGGTGAGTCATGCTGAAATAGACTATAGTTACGTGAGCGCGACATCGACATGCTAAGCACAAGCAGACGAAAGACCGCGATCCAACACTTTCAGCAGTGCACTTGTGAACGAAGCGATGGCAACAGTGATATTTTAAGACAGAAGATGTCAGACTTGCAGCTAGAAGAGTTATTCACATATGGATAGAACCGATAGAAATATTGCGGACGAAACACCTGTAAAATGATGTTGAAAACTAGGGTCTCCATAGCATGATACGTCTTCAATCCTCAAATTGGGAATGGATTTGGACCAAATTTGCACCAGATTATAAGGTTGTATTTTGCTGCACCGTTCTAATCAAATAAAATTAGTATTTCATCTGCTTGTATCTTTTTGACTCCGTGCCCAGGTTGAAGATGATCGGCCTATTCACCGTCCCGATTATCGCCGTCGTTTCCGATAGCGTTACTGTAGAGGGAATCGACTTTCCGATGATAATGGCACTTCAAAAAGCACATAATAATAATCGTAGGAAATAGGCCTATTGTGAAGGAAGAAATACATATTCCGATTCGGGGGGAGTCGCTGCACTAAATATTCCTTGATGTATTATAATCGATGAAAAAAAATTGTAGGTGAGTTAATTAATATAAATGTCATTAACCAAGTGTTTTCATATTGGCCTGGTTGTAGGTCCTCGGTCAGCCGTATTGGCCCTCGACCTGCGGCCTCGGGCCAATACGGCAGGCCTCGGACCTGTAACAAGGCCAATATGAAAACACTTGGTTAATAACATAATAATATGACACATTTTGAAATTCAAATGGATTCAAGGTCCATCATGTTTTGTGTCTAGATATAAGTTCTTCCAAACAGAATCGGTGAGCTGATATGTCAAGACTAACTCGAAGTGTGAATGGAGAAGTGGGCTTATGAAGAAGATGCTTTTGGTAGGAGTTGCACTCAAATCAGAAATATTCTGTTTTCAGGCATTGAAGATCAGTTGAACTGGCATGGCAAGGCTCTGGGAGGAAAGGCTGAAGCTGCCATCACCGCCATTATGGAGAACATGGCTGAAAAAGGGAAACATGGGATCACGCCAAGCTCACCTGTGCAGGATGCTGGTCCTGTTAACCTGTCGAACATCAAACTGGCCAATCCGCCAGCTTATGCTTTGGGGCAAGCGGTGGGTTCATTATACATGTACTCTCCATAATAGAAGGTAGAAATCATCCTGACCATGGCTATGATGGAAGCAGATTTTTAGCCCACCATCACCAGATGGTGGGCTGTTCAAATCACTTTTTGTCTGTGGTCCGTCGTCCGTCCGTCCGTCGTCAGTCCATCCGCAAACAATTCTTGTTAACGCCATTTCTCAGGAACTACTTCATGGATCTTTCTCAAATTTGGTACACAGGTTCCCCTTGGGGTCTAGTTGTGCAACATATCTTTTCTGGTCCGATTCGAAAATCCAATATGGCCACCAGGCAGCCATCTTGGATTTCCCCATGAAACTTTGTTATCGTGATTTCTCAGGAACTACTGCATGGATCTTTCTCAAATTTGGTACACAGGTTCCCCTTGGGGTCTAGTTGTGCAAGATACCTTTTCTGGTCCGATTCGAAAATCCAATATGGCCACCAGGCAGCCATCTTGGATTTCCCCATGAAACCTTGTTATCGCGATTTTCAGGAACTACTGCATGGGTCTTTCTCAAATTTGGTACACAGGTTCCCCTTGGGGTCTAGTTGTGCAAGATACCTTTTCTGGTCCGATTCGAAAATCCAATATGGCCAACAGGCAGCCATCTTGGATTTCCCCATGAAACCTTGTTATCGCGATTTCTCAGGAACTACTGCATGGATCTTTCTCAAATTTAGTACACAGGTTCCCCTTGGGGTCTAGTTGTGCAAGATACCTTTTCTGGTCCGATTCGAAAATCCAATATGGCCACCAGGCAGCCTTCTTGGATTTCCCCATGAAACTTTATCGTGATTTCTCGGGAAGTACTGCATGGATCGTTTTCAAATTTTGTACACAAGTTCCCCTTGGGGTCTAGTTGTGCAAGATACCTTTTCTGGTCCGATTCGAAAATCCAATATGGCCAACAGGCAGCCATCTTGGATTTCCCCATGAAACTTTGTTATCGCGATTTTTCAGGAACTACTGCATGGATCTTTTTCAAATTTTGTACACAAGTTCCCCTTGGGGTCTAGTTGTGCAAGATACCTTTTCTGGTCCGATTCGAAAATCCAATATGTCCACCAGGCAGCCATCTTGGATTTCCCCATGAAACTTTGTTATCGCGATTTCTCAGGAACTACTGCATGGATCTTTTTCAAATTTTGTACACAGGTTCCCCTTGGGGTCTAGTTGTGCAAGATACCTTTTCTGGTCCGATTCGAAAATCCAATATGGCCACCAGGTAGCCATCTTGGATTTCCACATGAAACTTTATCGTGATTTCTCAGGAAGTGCTTCATGGATCTTTCTCAAATTTGGTGGACAGGTTCCCCTTGTGGTCCAGTTGTACAAGATACCTTTTCTGGTTCGATTCGAAAATGCAATATGGCCACCAGGCAACCATATTGAATTTCCCCATGAAACTTTGTTATCGCGATTTCTCAGGAACTACTGCAAGGATCTTTGTCAAATTTGATATGCAGGTTTACCTTGGGGTCTAATTGTGCAAGATACCTTTTTTCGGACTGATTCGAAAATCCAATATGGCCGCCAGGGGGCCATCTTGAGTTTCCCCTTGAAACATTATCGTGAATTCTCGGGAACTAATTCATGAATCTTTCTGAAAATTGGTACACAGGTCCTACATGGGGCCTAGTTGTGCAAGATACCGGATTTGGCCTGATTCGAAAATTCAAGTTACGCTTCAAATTAAAAAGGTATTCCCGAGTTGTGCCCTGCATCACAAGAGTCGGAGGATCAAACGGTGGGGGCACATTCCATATACTGAGTATAGAGAATATCCATACCTTCACGTTCTATATCAAGGAGTTCAAATGATTCCGAATTAAAATGTACTTCTTCAAATTATAAATCAGTTTACTTTAGTCCATGCCGTCGCTAGTGAACTGCGCCACCATTTCATCTGGCGACGGGTCGGCTACACAAAGGGATGTCACTCTTGTGACGCAACATCACAACTCGACAACTGTAGACTACTGCGTAGTCCAAGGGAGATAATCAGGATTCAGACACTTGCAAAGTTCCAACATTACTGCACGGACCGGATCCCTTCAGTATTAAGTTGTGTACCATCTTACTATTTTCAAGCATGGTATCTTAAAAGTGATATCACAAACTAGCCCAGTAAACAGAACAGAATTAGCATTCGTTCCTAATTATAAAATCTTAGGTAGTATGTTTCATAGCTCGTGCCAAACTGTCAAAGAGATTTGTGTTTGCTTCCAGTACCCAATGATGACATGTGCAAATTTTTTTTTAAAAAATACTACAAAATGAAGACGAAGGATCCTGCGGACATTCACTTTCAGACTAATTTTGCTCTCACTTGTACTATAACAACCGACATCAAGTACAGTTTCAAGAAATCTTGAAACTTCTGAAACTAAAAAAGATAATATCTTGGTGTTTTCCAGTGTCCTTTTTTCGATCTTTTTCACTCACATTCGAAATTCTGCAAACAAAATTACAAATCAATCGTTTGTTCTCAGTAACAATGGACAAAAAGATCCTCTTGTTATTAGCTTACAATTATCGCACAATGGTGGCTGCCAAGATCCTTCAGGATCTCTCGTCTGAGAAATTGGGTGTTTTCCAGGTGCTGGGCGAGGGGGGGGGGGATATTTTATGGTCAATATTCAATTAAATCTTGCTGTTGTGTATATTGCTTGCATGATTGTCCACGAAAGGATATGTGATGTTTACCTACAAAAAACTCCTTTGTGTGTGACGGTATTAAAGCCGATTTTCTTTTCCACTACAAAACATACCCAATAAGATTTTTATCCCATCGGCATATATGCCGGATGGGATCATGTCGTCACTCTGTCCGGCTGGCTGGCTGGCTGGATGAACGACGTGACCGCTCTAAAAGGTGAACCGTTCCAGCTAGAGTCTTCAAATTTGGTATACTGCATTGTTGGGTGGTAAAGCACAAGCCTATTGAAATTGGTCACATTTAGTTGATTTTTGTGGTTTCCATGGCAACATAACAAAAAATATCCATATAACGACGTGACCGCTCTAAAAGGTGAACCGTTGCAACTGGAGACTTCAAATTTGGTATACTGCATTGTTGGGTGGTAAAGCACAAGCCTACCGAAATTGGGCGCATTTAGTTGATTTTTGTGGTTTCCATGGCAACATAACGAAAAATATCCACATGAATACGTGACCGCTCTAAAAGGTGAACCGTTCCAGCTAGAGTCTTCAAATTTGGCATACTGCATTGTTGGGTGGTAAAGCACAAGCCTATTGAAATTGGGCACATTTAGTTGATTTTTGTGGTTTCCATGGCAACATAATGAAAAATATCCATATAACGACGTGACCGCTCTAAAAGGTAAACTGTTGCAACTGGAGACTTCAAATTTGGTATACTGCATTGTTGGGTGGTAAAGCACAAGCCTATTGAAATTGGGCGCATTTAGTTGATTTTTGTGGTTTCCATGGCAACATAACGAAAAATATCCACATGAATACGTGACCGCTCTCGAAGGTGAACCGTTGCAGCTAGAGACTTCAAATTTGGTATACAGCATTGTTGGGTGGTAAAGCACAAGCCTATTGAAATTGGGTAAATTTGGGTGTTTTTGCTGTTTCCATGGCAACATAATGGAAAATATCCACAGAATGAGGTTAATGCTTTAGAAACAGAACCATTGCAGCTAGACACTTCAAATTTGGTAGCATTATTGTGTGCTTGGTGTTTTTGCA
Organism: Hanleya hanleyi; assembly: GCA_036873755.1. NCBI lineage: Eukaryota > Metazoa > Mollusca > Polyplacophora > Lepidopleurida > Hanleyidae > Hanleya > Hanleya hanleyi. The sequence goes on from JAVTVY010012860.1 coordinate 25,597, forward strand.
GTTTCCATGGCAACAAATGGAAAATATCCACAGAATGATGTTAATGCTTTAGAAACCAAACCATTGCAGCTACACACTTCAAATTTGGTAGCATATTGTGTGGTAGTTCCAACAATCCGGAGTACCTCTCTACCTCACTATCACATCCATGCACCCAATACCAAGGTTTGCAACATGGGGGTGAATGAGCCATGGGGGTGAATGAGCACTTGTATGATATAACTGGCTGGCAGGGGAATCCCGTTAGTGTTAGTTTTGAATTTTGTGTCGCCTTAAATGAAGGACAACATTTCCTTCAATTTTGCTATGAAATCATTCTATTCCACATCATATGATTTACCCTAAAGCTTTTGCATGAACCATATTTTATTTCAGAAGTATAATATGAAATAACTGGTGGGGGATTTCCCCGCAGTATCGAAGCCCTGGTTTTGACCCCTCGGCCAAAATTTGGCCGAAGGGTATTGTCGTCGTCATGTACGTCCGTCCGTCCGTCCGTCTGTCCGTCACACCTTTCTCGTTACCAAGATATCTTTAGAACGACTTACCCTAGGCACACCAAACTTGCAGTACACATCCGTATGCTCGTGACCCAGAACCCTATTGAATCTGGACCTGATTGGTTGGAAACTTTGGCGGCCATCTTTAATTTATGCGAAACCATCACAGCTTTCTTGTTACCAAGATATCTATAGAACGACTTACCCTAGGAACACCAAACTTGCACTGCACATCCATATGCTCATGGCCCAGAACCCTATTGAATCTGGACCTGATTGGTTGGAAACTTTGGCGGCCATATTTAATTTATGCGAAATCATTAATCTTGTGTATCTTAGGTACCATTTCTCTGTTCAGTGTGAAACTTGGTATAGATCATCGATGCATCAAGAAAGTTCAAAGGAATGACCAAACCAGTTTCCCTGATTCGGTGAAAACCTTAGTGGCCATCTTTAATTTATGCAAAATCTTTAATGATATATATCTCTGATACCATTCAAGTGTTCTATACGAAACTTGGTATACAGCATCGATGTATCAAGAGACCTGCAATGTATAACCACATCAGTTCCTCTGAGTGGCGGGTAGGATGGGCGGCCATCTTTAATTTATGCGAAATCATTAATGATCTCTATCTCTGATACCGTTCGAGTGCTCGATGTAAAATTTGGTATATATATCATCGATGCATCAATAGACACGATAAATGACAGTTCTGGCATTTCTGATTGGGCGGAAACCTTGGTGGCCATCTTTAATTTATGCAAAACCTTTAATGATGTATATCTTTGATACCATTTCAGTGTTCTATATGAAACTTGGTGTACAGCATCGATGTATCAAGAGACTTGCAATGAATAACCACATCAGTTTCTCTGAGTGGCGGGAAGGATGGGCGGCCCATCTTTAATTTATGCGAAATCATTAATGATCTATATCTCTGATACCGTTCAAGTGCTCGATGTAAAATTTGGTATACATCATCGATGTATCAATAGACAGTTCTGGTTTTTCTGATTGGGCGGAAACCTTGGTGGCCATCTTTAATTTATGCAAAATCTTTAATGATGTATATCTTTGATACCATTTCAGTGTTCTATATGAAACTTGGTATACAGCATCCATGTATCAAGAGACTTGCAATGAATAACCACATCAGTTTCTCTGAGTGGTGGGAAAGATGGGCGGCCATCTTTAATTTATGCGAAATCATTAATGATCTCTATCTCTGATAATTTTCAAATACTCCATGTAAAATTTGGTATACATCATCGATGCATCAACAGAATTATGTAATGAATACCGGTTTCTCTGATTGGACGGAAACATTCGAGGCCATTTCTAATGGCAAAATTTTTCATAATCTATATATTTGTCACTTGACTGCTTGGTGTTCCTGAAGTCTTGCTTCAAATTGAATACATTATGAATGGCTGGCGCCCAAAGCCGAGGGGTTTTCAGATGCGCAGCTTCGTATTTTAATTTTGTGTCATCTTAAATGAAGGACAACATTTCCTTCAATTTTGCTATCAAATAATTGTATCTCACATCATATGATTTACCCTAAAGCTTCTGCAGGAACCATTTGTGTCCGCACATGTAACTTACTATATTAATTACAAGTGAGTTCCTAAAGTTTGGGTGCACACTGTGCATATGATCAATTTCCTGAATTGAATTGAATTCCACCTTGTGGTTTTTCAGACTGACAGATGATGGCATGCAGTTGTCAGTGTGGTTGTTTCATGTACAGGGAGCTTTCTATTGCTTTCATGTCAGCACACCTCCCACTACCCTCAAGGAGAGCATGTCCCCATCCCCAGGTCGCCGAGCCGCACCGTCTATCTCCCAAACTAGCCCTCGCCCGACCCTCATATATTGTCTTTGAGCATATATATCTCCAATATACCTTGGCAGAAGCTGAAATTTGTGTGCTGTCTGCAATATTGGGATAATTGCAACCCCAAAAGGTTTCAATTTATCAGGCACAGACCCATGTTTTTGTATTTGGTAAATATGTCCCTTGTCTGTATAATACACCTGGGCCTATCATACTATGCCTTTAACATTTTACATTAACCAACAATACATGTGAACATTCCCTTACACATAATTGAGAGTCACTTTAATGCTCCTCTTATCAGAGCGGGTGGATACCCGCCCCTTTTATATCTAGTTGTCTCTAGCCAACTTCCCATACAAATAAATATGACTGTTTTCCCCCCAACTACTTCTGTTTCCCCTTATTGAATGCCCGGCCTTCATCTGTCTATACCGGAGATTTATATTGCTCGTGTGAAAGGGACGACAAGTTCACACTAGGCCGATGAGATCAAGTGTGGCCGTGGCCTCTAGTCCTTGAAGTCTACATACTGAAATATTCCCTTCGAAAAAAAATGAGATGTTCACTTGCATAGAAATGGAGATATGATTGATCAAAGTGTGCTCCCGGGCTTATTTTCGTATTTTTGGGCATTTTCATGAAGGGTTTTCTCCAATAGCAAAAATATGACACCTCAAACCAAAACCATTCGTGCCTCTTTCCAAGAAACAAGCTTCCTAATACATTGTGTGACAAAATTATTTAGGTTTGAGGTGTCACATTTTTGCGATCAGAGAAAATCCTCACTGTAAAAGCCTCAAAAATACCAAATCAGACCGAGGAGCACATTTTGATAAATCAAATCTCAAGTTTTATACAACGCAGCATCACAATTTTCTCGAGGCTGTTATTTCAGTATGTAAACTTCTAGAAAAATCTCATTTGACAGGTTTTGGATTGAAAAAAAAATTCAGCTTGATTGTAAACACACAGGAAGTTTTTCCCGTATTGTCATCACATATCCTTTATTGCTCCCCAAGAACAGTTTTCGAGAGCCAATCATTATACATTGAGGATTACATATAGGCCTTTTCTACCTTCAATTATTATTGTGCTGTTTTAGCTCCTAAAACGATTATACTCTTGTAATAGGACAAAGTGATAATTTAGAGGGCAATCTCCACCCTACGTACTGCTTTCCTTCAGTTTCATCACTTGTTTCTGATGCTGTGTGAAAGTATTTTTATTCATGACTTGCAGGTTGCTACACGTCTAGCTTATGGTACAGCTCTGGTCAAGTTGGGGCAGAATAATGACAGAGTTATCTCTCTTGACGGGGATGTCAAAAACTCCACATTTGCTCTGAAGTTCCAAGTGAGTTTAATGATAATTTCTGGATGAACACTGTCCAAAGTTATGATTTTACCATTTACTTTACAGGAAGCCAGAAATGATTGTAATAGGCTGTTTGTTAAAGGAAAACCCGATATTTTCTGAAAATTTTAAAATTTATTTCGTGAAAATAGTTCTACTGGGTGTTGAGATATTGTACTTCAAAGAATTTAGGTTCAAATTCAAATTCTGTATTCAAAAGAGCTATGATTATGTCACACAGTGAATTAGAGATAATTTGACACTTTTCTAAGATACATGTATAACAGATTCTGATTCTTTTCCATTTTATTAACATTGTGTTCACAGGTTATTGGATGTCACTTTTATCATTTATCACTAGAACAATTTCAGTAATATGGTTACCATAGCAACCAGTAATCAAGTGCTTTATCTCGGGAACCTAAATCTTAAAGTGATTTTTTTTAACTCTTTCCCCCTTAGACTTTTGGGGAATTTTCTCTCTCTGACCCATAATAGATTTGTAATGGTATGGGTCTTTAACCCATGAACTCATTTCAATTTTCATACTTTTCCAGCGATGTAAAATATCCCGTGTTATGTCCCATATGTCATGTGGAGAAATGTTTACCAATTGTCTCCCACAGACCCATTCTAGATAATTTGTTCACGTTTTATACCAATATCAGCAACATTTATTCTAAAAATATTTAAAGTAATCTCATGAGAAAATGTGTTTTGTCTGCTTTCCTTCTTTTGGAACTCACAAAAAAGCGAAGAAATGTAGCATTTTAGCTCCATTTTGCAGCGTTCACTTCCTGCTTTTCCTGCCGCCATTCCCATATCTTAGTATACCATTGTGTGGCTAATTCTCCGTAGATTCGGGATTTGGCAGTGACATCACGAGATGGCAGGTATAAAACGAGCTATACCTATTATAATTCCATATACTTCCGCAACGGAGAATGAAGACGGTACGGTAATAAATATTCGTAAGGTGAAAATAAAACCGCATCACTGATTGGCCAAGGTTGAGCGAGGCCCGGCGTGATTGGAGGAATAGGATTTGTTTGCACATGGTCGCTATGGTCAGTGTTGAGAAAAGGCCGGCTGAGAAAGAATGGCGGATAAAACATTTACGGTGAAGAGAACAGGTCCTGGGAAAATATGTAAAATAAACTCAGATGGGCAGATTTGACGAGTTAGTCATCAAGGTTAGATACTTTGGTAGGTTATACTCGCATTACGTGGAATATTCAGGAATTTAGAAGCAGATCTAACTATTTTTCGAACGTTTCTCTTGGAGCACACTAAACACATTTGGTGTCAAATCGCGCTTTTTCATCGATTATTTCTGGTCCTCTCCCGATTTCATTTTATCTTTACTACAAAACATACCAACAGTCCATATACTCAGATTCTTTGAAATTTTGACTTTCTGAAAATATATGTTTTTGATTAGGTTTTATTCAAAGTAAACGCAAAAAATTGCAAGAATAATCCGCCACATGGGAACTCAGTGACACGTCAAAATCCGTCTTCATGGGTTAGGCGAACACCCGTCAAAACACGCTTATATTGAGATCTACACAAGTCATCAAAACCCGCTTATATGGGGGAAAGAGTTAAAGAATATGAATAGAATATGGAAACCATAATTCTAAAAATAATTGAGTTCTTCTAAAAACAAAGTCATGTAGTTTCCATTATGCTTTAAATATGGTAATCAATATTTTAAATTTGAATGAGATGACTTCTAGATCTGTGAATATACCAGCATAAATTTAGCTTATCATGAATTCAGTTGAGGAAATCACAAAAGTTTTTATCTGTTTTTAGGCTCTAATCTGTTTATCGCATTTCGAAAACTATGGGGCATGGTTGTTTTGAACAACATAATGAAAATTGTAGTTCTTCAGTTTTCCAAATAATGTTTTGGCTGCCGAGATATTGATGTTTAACTCTATGCCCCATGGAGGCCTACTACTATTGCCCCATGGTGACGCCATTTTCCTAGTCCATGCCATTTCACGCCTTATGAAATATATTAATTAACCTCACTCAGTAATATTTCATTCCAGGAAATATTAAACATAGTAAATTATTGGTCACTAAAAGTAATAAAAAAATGAAAAAACTTTGACCCCAGCCCTCCAAGTAGATTTGTACCTGACAATTCCCAGGTGATCACCGAAAAGGTCTATTGGGCAGCCTATAAGAGCCTCTATGGTTTAGAAAGGGTTGACAAATGGTGCCACTTTGGGGCAAAGAGTTCAAGTGTGACAGTCACATTTTATCCAATTTTATTCAGTTGAAAACAAAAACAAGAAATTTCTCAGAAAAATATTAAGCCCAAATTGAAAAAAAAAAAATGTGGCACCTATATTTTGATGAAGGGTTCGTCTAAACTGCAAAGTTAACAATTGGATGTAAAATTTAAAATTCTTGAAAAAAATTAATGTTTGGAAATAGAGGCTTATTTTATGGAAAGACATGGACTTCATCTCTCTGAATCTCGTAACCAATTTATTCACATATTTGTAATCCCAGAATATAAGCCTTCCAATAATACACTGATCATGTCCATGGCTATCACAATAAAATGACAATGAGCCTTTCCCACATTATTGAAAGAATAAAGAAGAGCCTGTATGTGCAGTGATCCATGACTTCAGCTGATCACCTAGGCCATCCTTAAAAATAAGTTTGTTGCGCGTAACCCGACCGTGTGTCCAAAAATCCGCCGACTGGAAACTTTTTTTCGCCGATTTTCATACAGGTCATCTTTTTATTTTATTTGGAACTATCAAAGTTATCTCCCCTATCTTCTCTCGCGGGTAAACGAATGTAAAACGTTCGCCAAGCATGGTCGCTCCAGGAAGTATTCCACTCTCCAGTAGTCGGCAATGTGAGCTTATATCACACGTTTTGAAGGCATATATTCCATGGCCCAGTCCGTAGGGGAATGCAGTTTTCGGCGACCACGTGTGTATGGCGGAAATTCCCCTCTTCTGTTTTGTGTTTGCGTTTGATGGAGAGACGAGAACAAACAACACAGCGAGAGGCAACAGCAACAAAGAATGGGGAAAATATTTCAAAACAGTTGGTTATTAAAACCTGTCATAAAGAGCTCTGTCGCGAATCGACGTGGAACGTGGAGTTTAGGACGGTCTGTCGCCACCTCGTGGGTCCGTACACCGACAGCTTCTGAGTCTGACGAAGAGACCAACGATGGTTGGATTTCTACTTTTCTCTGAGCAGATTTTTCAGTGCGACCAAATGCAGACAGTTGGTGTTAATTTTGCTAACTCTTCCACTGAGAATCACCGTGAGAAGAAACCAAAACTACTTTAATAAATTGTAATCAGCAACGATCGCCGCCAGGTCATAATTTCTTCGCTTGTTTGACAAGCGGTAGTCTCCTGCACAGGCTATTCCTAGCATGGGATTGTGTAATATTTGCCACGTGCGCGGGAGAGCTGACAAAAATGGCGAAAACTGCGGAAAATCTTCCTTGAAGCCGTGGACGAAGTTTTCTAGGAAAGGTAGATGATTTACACATCATCATCGCACGGAGTCTGTAGTCAGTATGATGTCAATACTCTTGGACAATATTGAACTGTGACTCGTTTGATCATTCGCCATCCATTCTTCTCGTTGGGGAAACGGTCGTTGGGGGATAATGTCGGTACCCCTTTTCGTTCACAGTCACTTGAATACTATCGGCTGATGATTTTAGAGAACATTCACGGACACTGCTTTTCCCGCATATACTATGCAATGATGATTGGTTGCCGAATTTTATATGCAGAACTGTGGCTCTGATATGATCTTTGAGAATAAAATCGAGTTCTCTTTCTTTATTTTAAATCATAAAATTTAAATCATGAATTTTTCGTTTGAAAATAAATTATGCACTTATTTAATCAGAAATATAATATGATAGGTTGAACAACACAAAATCACTTCCCTAAGGAAATTTGGCATGGCGATTTTCATCTCTCGTATCAGCTCTCATCGGTTAATTTAGGTAACCTTTTTATAGCTCGCCATGTTTTTCCAAAAGACAAGGATTGGGATAGTGCAGGGAGCTCCGGCAGTCTTGACAAATTAGACCCGTCTGCTTAATTTTGACGTTCCGATGTCGGTATGCAATACGCTTGTCAGAATTCCACCTCGGACTAAATACCACGTAAAGCTCCCATCACAGGTTAGAAACTTAGTATTTGCCTGATTCTTGTCAGTAAATTAAATTACGATGTATTTCTATTCTGAATAAAGGGAGTACGTAAAACCATACCACACATTTGTGAAGGGGGCAGGCGGTAATGATGTTATGTGATTAATTTTGAGGTAATTCTCTCAACTCCAAATGGTAATGAACAAACTTCTGTCAGCTTATAACACAGAGCATTTTTTTTTTTCATTTCACAATTTTAGCAAAAGTGTGCATGGTATATGTAAATTATTATTTTTGGACCAGCTAGTCACTATTCATTGTAAAGAATGTGTTCAGGGGTGTCAAGTATTTTTCAAATGACCATGGTATCTGGACAAAATCACACTATTAACCTCTTTCACCCTCCCCCAAAAGGGAAAACTGACCTCAACCAAAAAAAAAAAAAAAATTTTTTACCTACCTACCGACCCAACTTCCTGAGGTAGGGTCGGGTTACAGCCAACAAACATATTTTTAAGGATGGCCCTACTGGTTTGTATATTTTCAGTTCGCCCTCTCTTAATCCAGGAGAATATTTTGAACTGGTGATAACTGACATAATTTTATACATATGTGCTATATTTTCACAGTATTCGGAGAAATTGCATAGAATAATGTAAAATTTGGCAAATATTACATGAGAATATGCCACCTATCACCATTCTAAAATATTTTTCTGGGTTAAAAGATAGGACAAACTGAAATTACGTATACATACCAGTAGTTGATCAGCTGAAGTCACGGGTCACTGCACTGACAGGCTCTTCTTTCTTCTCCCAATAATGTACAAAGGCGAATTGTCAGCGGGTGTATGAAAGTCCACTCAGCAGGGATACAAGCCCTTAATGATTCTACGGTGGTAATGTTAGACTGATAATCACAGTACTTCAACAAATACAGTCGGGGATTGCCTGTCATTGACAGATCCATTCTCATGGCATTAGATTGTATATCTCATACTGTCAGATATACCCTCTGATTGCACTGGGGTTAAAATCAGGACCAGTGCACAGCTTTTATGTCCATGGCTCCCAGCCAATCAGCATTGTCCGCTTGTAAACGAAAATGTGTGGGAGCATGACACAGATAAACAAGACAATATATGCTGGATGAATTTCCCATCTATCTCGTATACCGATACATGCTCCCTGTGTCAATCAAAATCGATACAGAACAAATGCGCCTGCACGCCGCGTTTTTCTGCACAGTGCAGTCAGAGGATGTTACGCCAACTTTTAGGAGGTTACAAACTCTGACAATGGGAGAATGAACAGATCAAGTTAGTCTGGAATCTAATCTAATCTAATCTGGAGTCTGTTCTTGTTGGAAGTAAAAAAAATATATATATTCAAAGCATTATGGATTTTGTGGTTGCTTGCATACTTCTGAGTATCGCAAAACTGCCAGGGCACAATAGTCTGTAATATAAGAACATTCATCATGGGCTGGCCCTGGCAATGGATAATTTTCCTACTGCGCATGCTGAGGTAAATTTCAAATTAAGCATATGATGGTCAACCTCAGTATCTGGAACAATTAACGAGTGTGAAATCTGGAACTCTCTTGTTTTGTGAAGTCTGGTTTATTCATATCTGTCAGACATTTATGCTCGTTTTCTTGTGTGAAATTCAACCTTAAATTCAGTAGTTCAAATGGTCTCTCACACTGCCTTTTATTTACAGGAGAAATTTCCAGACCGCTTCATCGAATGTTATATAGCGGAACAAAACCTGGTGGGGGTTGCCATCGGCTGTGGTACTCGTCGTCGGACTGTGCCTTTCGTCAGTACCTTCGCCTGTTTCCTCAGTCGAGCATTTGATCAAATCCGTATGGGGGCTATTTCCCAGGCCAATGTCAAGTTTTGTGGATCCCATGCTGGTGTGTCAATCGGTAAATGGGTTTCTGTTTATTTGAAAAATTCAAAAATTCTGTTTGTATTTCTATACGATTTAATCGAGTAATTGTAAGTTTATGATATGTACATTTCATTTCTGCGTTTTTAGAGGAGAAGTCTCCTCAAGGTCGTTTTTCTCCAGGAATTTACACTATATAAATGTTCCGGGAAATAATGTGTTTCACGGAAATAATCCATTTGACGTGATAACTTGGGATCTGTTTAGTTTGAGAAAGAGTGGCTGTAGGACGCCACCATATTTGTACCGGGAAGCACGGCTCTATGGGCAGTGATGTTGTTCTTGTTCCTTGCGACGTCATTGGTAGCATCACATGGTCTTCGCTAGCCACATATATCCAAAGTTCAGTGTTTGTAGCCACGACTGAGTTGCACAACCTTATTGATACAGACATCAGTATCATCCTTTTCTTCGTGGCCAAACATGACAAAAATGTGCAAGTGAATATGACTTAAATGTGCTGTAAACATGTCAAATATACTTCTCTCTGCCAACACATTGTTGAAAGCGACGTTAAATTCTATTCACTCACTCACTCTCTGCCAACACAAAGTATCTGGCTCATTTCTGCAGCGCAAGTAGACGTAAACAGCACCAAGTCACTATCTTCCGATAACGTTCAAATGGCACAAGTACAAGAAAGGCCCCAATGTGCATGCACCGCTTCAAAACGAAATAAAATGCGCACTTTACGATATGTCGTAAAAAGAAGGCATCATCAACTGTCAGGAAACCCAGATGGATTCCTGTTACAACGTCCGCCCACTAACTGAAGACGCCTTCCTTTTAAGACGTATCCTAAAGTGTGTGTTTTACATGTACATGATTTTTGACCATTTTCTCGACTTCAAATTTTACCAAGGGGTATTTTTGCTATCAGCATCATCTGTCCATCATCATTGGTACTGTGATATCTCTTGAAGAAACAGGCAATTACTATATTCATACAATAGCTGGCGATGGTTGAGAAGCCTGTTGAAGATGACCGACCTTGGTCTATATTTTTTAGGTCAAATTACACATGAAAAATAGATTTGGTTGTGCTATGAGTATGATAGGTCTTGAAGGATAAAAGCAAAGCTTTCCAAATTTATATCACAGATGCATCAGCTTAATGACTAGAGGTTACATGTATATTTAGTTAGAGATGACTGACCTTGGCCTTTTTTAAATGTCAAATGATATGGTAACAGACTTTTTTTCTGTTAGAACATATCTTTTAAAGGATTAGATCTATAACTGAGCTGTTCAAGTTCACCCCCGTGGGGCTTTCGGGGTTTACCTGGGATGTCACTGTGCAAACCCCAGGTCATGGTAAGAATAGGCTTCAGCTCCTCAGACAGCTTGTTGTAAGAGGTGACTAACTGGGGCACCCATGAGATTCCTGTGTGTGAAAAGGAATAGGACCCCACCCATGGGGTTCACGGGTGTGCAAAGGAACGTCATGATATGACTGAAATATAGTTAAATCATATTCATGCATTTCACGCCTTTTCAAATTCATACCACATATGCAGCTTGTGATGGGCCAGAAGCATATCAAAGATGTCCGACCTTGACCTATTTTCTCAATGTCAAATAATATGGTAAACGTGGATTCATTGCTGTTAGCACATCTCCAAATGCATGCATCCTAAATCCACAATAGACATGAATGTGATAATTGACCAGAATCTTTATTGAATTTGACTAACCTTGGGTTATTTTTCAAGGTCAGATTGTATGCTGTTAGCGCAGTATCTCTGAATGTTTTAAAGCAGTTAAGTTTTCCTAGATTTACAACATCGATAACAACCTCTTTCATGGCATACAATCTTTTGTGCACCTCTAGGGGTACTTGGTCGCTTGCTTGGTGGTATAGAAGGGTTAGAGTGAAAATGGAAGATAGTAATTTGCTGTATATTTATCCTTCTAGATGCACCTTAGATATGTCCAGTAGTCTAATTGGCTAAAATAAAAACAGTTCACCACTTCTTTGTTGAATTTTGCTGAACTTTCACTTAAAACATGCGTGTGCAAGTTTTGAGGAGCAGTAACTTTCACAGTTTATTTTCTTAAATGATGAAACCATGGTTTATATGAGCATGATTTTTGTGTGGATATAACCACCAGCATCCCTGGTTTCGTGAAATACAGTTTATTATAAAATGATAGTTTGAGAATTTATCCAGGAATCACAAAGCACGGCCAGGTAGACAGATGACTCGGAGTGGAGCCTTTTATATCTCCAAGAGCAAGCGAGTACCTCTTCAGGTGCACTATCGAGTGTATGCCATGCCTTCAGTTCTGAGTTGACTGACCTTGACAAAGGATTGTGCACCCACACTGAAAGATCATTTGAAATGATCCAGCAGTTTAAGGGTCATCCAGCAACAAATTAGTACCTATATTACTATTTTTTCCTCTCAAAACATATCGGAATTGTTATAATTTTTCTGATGTTGCTTTAAAATAAAACTAGCTTATTAATTGGTATTTCTTTATTCAGGTGAAGATGGCCCATCCCAGATGGCACTAGAGGATATTGCCATGTTCCGGACTATCCCAGGTTGCTCCGTGTTCTATCCGAGTGATGCAGTGTCCTGTGAGAGGGCCGTCGAGCTAATGGCCAATACGACAGGCATCTGTTTTCTGAGAACAAGTCGCCCCAATACACCAGTGATCTACTCCAATGATGAGGTCTTCAAAGTTGGACAAGCCAAGGTATTACTCACATCTGACTGATCAAATTGGCAAACATAGCAATCCCTGACTTGCACAAAATTGGACGCTTTCTCTCTCTTATTGTCCTCCGCCACGAATTGGTGGGAGGACTTGGAAATGCTAGCCGTCCGTCCTTCCGTCCGTCCCTCCGTCCGTCCTTCCGTCCGTCCCACATCTTGTGAACGCGATATCTAGAGAACAATTCGACCAATCGACTTCAAACTTGAGAAGGTGCTTCATATCAGTTAGACGGCCATTGGTATTGATTTTCACTGAGGTACGTAATCCAAGATGGCCGCCGTCGACCAAATTGGATTCTGTCCGTCCCACATCTTGTGAACGCGATATCTCAAGAACAATTCGACCAATCGACTTCAAACTTGAGAAGGTGCTTCACATCAGTTAGACGGCCATTGGTATTGATTTTCACTGAAGTACGTAATCCAAGATGGCCGCCATCGACCATATTGGATTCTGTTCATCCCACATCTTGTGAACGCGATATCTCAAGAACAATTCCACCAATCAACTTCAAGCTTGGGAAGGTTCTTCACATCAGTCAGACAGCCATTGGTATTGATTTTCACTGAGGTACATAATCCAAGATGGCTGCCATTGACCATATTGGATTCCATCCGTCCCAGATCTTGTGAACGCGATATCTCGAGAACAATTCAACCAATTGACTTCAAATTTGGGAAGCTTCTTCACATCAGTTAGATGGCCATTGGTATTGATTTTCACTGAGGTACGTAATCCAAGATGGCTGCCATTGACCATATTGGATTCTGTCCATCCCACATCTTGTAAACGCGATATCTCGACAACAGTTTGACCAATCCACTTCAAACTTGAGAATGTGCTTTGCATCAGTTAAATGGCCATTGGTTTTGATTTTCACTGAGATGCGTAATCCAAGATGGCTGCCATGGACCATATTGGATTCACTCCGTTCCACATCTTCTTAACACGATATATCAAAAACAAATCAACCAATCGACTTCAAACTTGGGAAGGTTTTTCACATCAGTTAGACGGCCATTGGTATTGGTTTTCACTGAGGTACATAATCCAAGATGGCTGCCATTGACCATATTGGATTCTGTCCATCCCACATCTTGTGAACGCGATATCTCGAGAACAGTTCGACCAATCGACTTCAAACTTGAGAATGTGCTTCACATCAATTAGACGGCCATTGGTATTGATTTTCACTGAGGTACATAATCCAAGATGGCTGCCATTGACGATATTGGATTCCATCCGTCTCGGATCTTGTGAACGTGATATCTCGACAACAATTTGACCAATCAACTTGGTTTTCACTGAGGTACATAATCCAAGATGGCTGCCATTGACCATATTGGATTCTGTCCATCCCACATCTTGTGAACGCGATATCTCGAGAACAGTTCGACCAATCGACTTCAAACTCAAGGCGGTGCTTCACATCAGTTAGACAGCGATTGGTATTGATTTTCATTGAGGTAGTATGTAATCCAAGATGGCTGCCATTGACCATCTTGGATTTCAGTCACCCATATTGTACCCATCTGTGTTGTGAAAAGCGATATCTTGATCTATTCCACTCATCGATTTATAAACCTCACCATCCACAAATCCATATACAACTACAGACTTACATTCCAGTGTTACACTACCCATTATTGCTTCCCAAATCTCCTCAAATTGTCTCAACAATTCCAGATGAATGTCTCTTTCCACATACACATATCAACTTTCCAAGTTATATTTGAGGAGATATTGGAAGCGTATATGCTGTATGCTCTCAAACAGGCTACTTGGCGGAGGACCTGCTAGCTACTCAGCTTGTTCTGTTTATGATGTGCAGCATACGTCCATGTTTGTAATGGTTTTATGATGGCGCAGTTACGTTGGCGGGTGTATTTCTACGCATTGAGATACGCGCCAGAAACTTACAGTGTTCTTGTAGAGGCTGCAAAACCAATTTGAAAGGGTTAAGCAATCCTAATCTCAGTGTGAAATGCTGGAAGTCTCAAGAGGGGACACACAGGAGACACATTTACTGATGCTTTGTTTTCTGTTCATGTTTCCAGGTTGTACGACAAAGTGACACGGATAAAGTAACTTTGATTGGGTCAGCAGTCACATTGGTCGAGGCCATGAAAGCTGCAGATACCCTTGCCGCAGCAGGAGTGAATGCCCGAGTTATTGACCCCTTCACCATCAAGCCAATAGATGGCGCTACCATTCTAGCAGCAGTACGACAAACAGGCGGTAAAGTGGTCACTATTGAAGACCATTACCCAGAAGGTAAAGATAGCTAATAACTTTCAAAAATCTAATCAAAATGTCTTTAAATTAGAGTAGATTTTATTTGGGATTTTATTGTTCAGGCCTAAACAAGCCAATGAATTTCCATTTGAAAATTTGAATTGACCAATCAAATGTTCTCAAACTGGAAGATATCCCATGACGCAATGTTGTTTCTAAAAAAGTCCATTGTGAATAGTTTAGAACAATCAGAGCCAAATATACGGTAATTCCTCAAATAAATCGATTAGGCCTACCCCATCGGAAATCGATCACCCCAGATTTTTGGAGGAAAATACAATCGGAAGTTGTAATAATACAATCACCCCCGATTTTCAGTCAATCCGATTTGTAAGAGAGAATCAGAATCACTCATTGACTAGAGTAGTCTCCCTTCCCTTAGAGTAAGTTTACAAGCAAGCTAGCACTTGGCAAATAACGCCCGACCATTTGAACTAGATCGTATATGATAATAGGGTATTAATTCTGCTGATGCTGGAGTATCAAAACTGCAATTAGCTGGATTGTATTGAATCACACCCTAAGTAAGTAGAATTTTAAACGAAGCACCTGTACCGTCCCGGACACAGTTGTCACAAGTCACTGGGAACTTCATGATCCAAGATTCATTTCTCCAACTTCTGCGAATCACTGCTTCCACTCAGTTACAATAAATCGATCACCCCTAATTTTTAATACCTCAAATATCACTTCCGGTGATCAATTTATTAGGGGAATTACCATAGACAGAATATCCTTTGGCTTCCAGGGAGTTTTAGTCAAAGAATGCAAAACTTGTGATAGTTGAAAATGACAATTCATGCATTGGCAAAATAAATGGCCAAGCTGATGGAATCTGGACCTGTAAATAATCCCACACCATACCATTATGGTTTTGATCTCTAGCCTATCCAATTCCTGATTCGCATGTTTGATCATTTTGATGCAAATTTTCACTTCAGAAAAATTATGATTTTTTTAGACCAATTACATCTTTAACCTCTGCAGTAAACTAATTTTGAGAATCTGAAATAATGAAAATGACTGGAATAGAAATGGGACAATCCAGCTGACAGTAATTCACATAACTGTTGTAACCACTGGAACAACTGCTCCCTCTGTCTCATTGACTTACAATGACCTGATTATGAATAGTGATGTTGATGTACATCAATATTCATAGTAGACCCATTGTAAGTCCAGAAGCTAGAGGGAGCAGTTGTTCTAGTGGTTACAATGGTTAGGTGACTTTACCATCAGCTGCTAACCCCATTAGTTACACATTATTTCCTCTGACCAGTTAATAAAAACATTTGATAATATGCTAACTTGAAATACATTCCTGCAATTTTGTTCTTTTCATAATCACAAAGGTGGCATTGGTGAGGCAGTCGCAGGTGCCCTGGCAGGTTATCCAGACATTACGTTACGACAGCTGGCTGTACCCAGAATTCCCCGTAGCGGTAAATGTGCCGAGCTCATGGAGATGTTTGGAATCAGCTCAAATTGCATTGTGAAGGCTGTGAAAGATCTACTGTCATAATCTGAAGGAGATGAAGATGCCTTAGTAGTTCTGTCTTTTAACGTCATGATATCTCTTATAAGTTTATGTAGGCAGTTAAAATATCTGCATTACTGATAGACAATCAACGACTTCGTCTTAACCGATTTTATTCAAGTGTTATCTCCCCTTGAAGGCCAATAAATGCTTCACAGATTTATCTCCCTTGATGAAGCCTTGCCTGTGCTAGTATACCACATTACCTATCCGATTATTGAGTTTATTGGAAATCAAACTCTGGAATAATCATCAGAACATAATCAAAATGAGGAATTATTATAATGAAATTTTATTATTTTAATAACTTTTTGAACTAGATGCTTGCCAATATGTTCTTTTTATTGATCCTGGTGCTAGTTATGGTATGAGAATGTTGTTTTATATTGTAATTGGTACAAAGATGAAATTTGTTTATGTTTATCTTTCTTTATCTGAAGTGCTATATACCACAATTAGCATTTGATATAATTTGTCATTTCTGTTTTGTTAAAAAGAATTAGATTTTGGATAAATATCAAATATATACTTGAATTTACAGCTGTGGTGTTCTATTCTTCTTGTCATTTATTGTATCCCAGAATTGTGTGACCGGGTAAATACGGAATCAAGCTGGATGTATGTTTGTCTCTACAATCATGAAGGGACTGCTGAACGATCTTTTTTAGGTGCTCTCCTGTTTGAATAGAATTACAGAAAATAATGTTCTTGCGAAGATACTCAAACTGGTAGCTAAAGTATGGCATATTGAACTATTTGTCATATTATCAAATGGAGTTCGATGTAATCAAATGGAGTTTGATGGGGTATTTGGAATTTTTGACGAGAAAAATTTTCTCTCGAAAAATCCGCATGTATTGAAATCGTTTATTGCAGTACTTGTTGGTGATTATTGAAAATGTCCACTGCTGGAGTCTTCATTCTGGTTTTGAAAGAACTCTTAAATATATGAATAATAGACGGGTTGCCTCCCCTTGGACATACAGGGTGGGTAACCAGTCTAATATGAAAGAATCCGCTGTTCTACCACCAGTGTAAAATGCAGAACCCTTTGTAAATCCAAACAAAACTTCCGTCCAAACGATAGATTCAGTTTAAATGTACATAGTCTGCGAAAGAACCAAATGATTTTCACTGATCCGTTCTGTACAGAATGTTCTGGAGTTTATACCGACATATAAGGATGAATGATCCATTGAACAGCAGAACACCCGGCTTGTCCGAGCTTCCTCTGACCTAGTCCAACATTTTATAAACGGAGTGAATAGGATTTAATGTCGCTTTCAACAATATTTCAGTCTTATCACGACAAAACAAAGCGCCACCCAGCCGAGTTGCTTTCCTGTTGCTTAAAAGAATAAATCTTTGAAGCAACATGGAACCAGACACCCGCCATCTACCCTATACAGTGGCGTCGGAAGCGGGGGGGTCAGGGGGGCCCGGGCCCACTTTTGATTTAGGGTGGGCCCGAATATCTTTGGCCCCCCCCCACTTTTTGGCACTACTAACTGATCATATCCCCACATAAAAATTACCGATAGAGTGACAGGACGTGTAGTGATGTGTTATAGGCCTGTTTTGTTTGTGTTAAATCAGGAAGTCAGAGTCGGGCATATTCTTCAATATCGATGCGAAACAAATGTGAAAATAGAACGGTGAACCATAAATCTATATACATTGTGTTCAGATTTATTTCCGGGAAAACGTGTAATACACATCTCCAGGAGCTTCCGCGGCCTAGGCGGCCTGGGGACCCTCGCATGTCAGGTTGTGAGGATCGCTTATTTTAGCTTTGTATAAATGAATCGGTATCTTATTGGTTCTAATGTTAGTAGTAGGTAAAGCGTCTTTCGAGGGCACAACCCCCCACTGCGCATGCGCGAAACCCCCCACTGGGGAGGTTTTGTGGCGGTATTGGGGGGGTATTGGGGGGTGTGTTGTGCGCAGGTATCACGTCACTTCCGGTTGGGGTGAATGGGGCGTGACCTTGGGGGCATGTATTTCTCCGCGGTGATGCGGTCTGGCGGTGATGCGGTCTGCCTCCGCGGACCGAAAGTAGTCCCAAACCCGTGTGTTTTCGTAGAAGTGTTCGGCAATCTGTAGGCACCGCTAGTGGACCGATGGGGTCGAGTGAGGTATCAAAGTGAAGCTTAGGTGAAGGGGCATTTGATGGGCTGGGTGTGGGGTTGAAATATCGTCATTCTGCGCATGCGCGGTGGCCGAAGGGTATGAAAATAGCCGTTATTTGCGCTGAAAACTTACCTCACTTCCACTCTTTGCATTTCTTGTCTACAGGAAATATCACAGTAAGAATTTAAATGACACAGTTATCTCCCCTGCTAGTCACCTGATTGCATAGCTACCCACAATTCTACTTCCTTCTTGATCTACTGCTTCGTAGGGCTGGAAGTAAAACATTGTCAACTCCGTGAAAAAGTGCCTTTTCTAGCGAAACTACTCACAGTTGGATTACCTCAGACGTCTGATTTTCTGCAAGAAGTCCTTTGGGAAGTATTCTCTAAGTTATCAGCGTAATAATGGCTCATAATATGTCTCAAATGTCATGCATGTCTTGTGGAGGTGACAAGCCTAGTTATGACCTTCACTCAGTGTGTCCGCCATGCCGCCAGGGTAGAATCTGTACATGGGACACGGCCTGTGAAGAGTGTATTGTGTGGGCGCCCGGCATATTCCAGGTTTATTTGGCCGGTTCTCTGGCAGCTAACGAAGGGAATGGTGTCGTTATGCCTGCCAATATCGCAAACGAGACATATGTAGCACAGTCTCCTCGTACTAATGTAGGCGAGGAGTCTAGGGGGTTTGTTAGTTCAGTAGCTGGGACTCCATTAGTCAGCCTATTGGATGTAAATAAAGATAAACAAACGCCCCCCCCCCGCTCACGATGCTTCCATTTCAGGCCAGGTGAAGGGTCAATCAGGTAAGGGATCGACCAGGTTGGTACAAGTGGAAGGAGTAATCGAGGATATGGAATCTGGTACGACGACGACTGTGGAAGTGGAGATTCCTATTGAGCGGACGCCTGGATGTGACGATGAAGGGAAATCGGTGACGGACCCAGGCTTAGCGTGGGAAAGTCAGGGGACTCCGATCGCACGATCGGAGTCAACTTATGATTATGAAAACTTGGGCAGCACCAGTGAGGAGCCTAATGTTAAATTTTCATTTGGGTCCGGGGTTGGGAAAATACCTTCCTCGACGCTGTCGAGGCCTGGACTTCCCGGTCGCTCAGTTACGCCTTTAACTGCTGCTTCCGGTTTGTCTGAATTTTCCCAACCTGCTTCCGGTTACTCTGGTGGCCTTCCTCGTTCCCTTGCCGAGACGTTTGTGTCTACGAGCCTTCTGGGCCACCAGAGATTAAGGTTCCCGCAACAACGGCAGTATGGTATGTATCCAGGTAACCATAATATGTCAAATTTTTTGCCTGTGTCTGAGTTGCGTTATCAAGAACCCTCAATCAGACCAGTTCAAATTATGCGGCATCCGGTTGCTGGTCTACCTTCGCCCTTGCGTGGCTTAGGTCAGATATCTGCTTCCGGTGGTGTTCGAGGTACGGGACCGGGAATTTATCGTATGATGCGTCCTCCTATACGTGCTTCCGGTTTACGACCTCGTATGCCCGTTCACCGACCTTTACAGTGGCCGTGCTCACGTCCAGCTGGAGGGTCCTTGAGTGTGAACACACCTCGTCAGGCCTTGCTTCCGGTCCACTCTCAAGTGACTGATCCCACTTTGGCTGCCATACTGCGCGGTATGGAACAGCAACGTGAGGAAATGAAGGAATTGAGAGAGATGATGACCAGTCAATTCCGAAGTAGTACGCCACTGCTTCCGGTTTTGACTGAACAGTCTAGGAAACCGGAAGCTAATTTGTCGAGGACTATCCCTTCCAAGTGGATAGGGACCAGTACGGTAGATCTGAATTGAATGAACCTACCAATACTGATCCGGATGCTAGGAAATATTATGAACTTATTTCCGGCATCTATGACTTAATTCCTGATATGCAGCTTCCGGTCCCACATGCGGGGGATATTGAAACTGAATCAGGAGAGTCAAACCGGGTTACCAGGTCGGCTACCACGCTTCCGGCCTCAACTGCTATTCATTCTATCTGCCATTTATTCCATAGAACGTTAGCAGAACCCACTACGCAGGAGGAACGTGCTATAAGGTTGAGACCAAAAGCTCGCTTCCGCCCTGCGGGATCTTCTGGTCCGTTCCCAGTACAGAAGCCAAACACACGAAGTTACGGCGTACATAACTCACCGTTTAGCTTCCGGTCTGCAGAGGTGAACGGCGACTTTCAGTATTTATGCTCTAGCAATACTAAAGTGCCTAGTAATCCGGATGTTCCTTGCACGAACAAACAGGCCGCAGTACTTGAGGAAACTGCTCGACAAGGAGTGGCGATTACGAATCACCTTGACTGGTTTCTTAAAGCCATAAAGGATGGTTTATTTTCGCTGTCGGGCGCGGAGAGTCAAGAACAGTTACAGGAGGGTATAAACCTCGTTCTTGACTACCAGAAGATTGCTTCCGGTGCTGTAGAAGATTTACTGGTACACAATGCCTACCTATATTCTATGCTAGTGTATTTAAGGAGAAAGGCCTTCATTCCTTCCCCAATGTTACATCATACCCACGCTGGGGGAGCCGCGTTGGGTATATTTACAATTCAAGAAGATTCTTATCCAATCAGAGGCCACCATTTGCATGTTTCATATTCGTTCCTGTCCGTTAGATGTATTCTTGTCCAATCAGAAGTCTCCATTTCAGAAAGTGCCATCTGAACCGTTTATTCTAATCATCGTCGGGCAGGCCAGGATACCGTTGAGGCAACATATCCTCAGATAGTTGTTTGCGCATTCTGAGTATCTATCAGTGCATGGGTGAATACTTTCATCCGATGGAGGTGGTGGTCAGTTTAACCACGAAGAACGCAACATTGGTCATTATCTCCACTATCCACTTGGTGTTACAATTCAAGAAGACTTGTCCAATCAGAGGCCACCATTTGCATCTGTCATATTCGTTCCTGTCCGTTAGATGTATTCTTGTCCAATCAGAAGTCTTCATTTCAGAAAGTTCCATCTTCGGCCATGTTCGCTTTGAACCGTTTATTCTAATCATCATCGGGCAGCCCAGGATACCGTTGAGGCAACATATCCTCAGATAGTTGCTTGTGCATTCTGAGTATCTATCAGTGCCTGGGTGAATACATTCACCCGATGGGTTGGTCGGTCAGCTTGGTCACGAAGAACGTAACATTGGTCACACTGTCCACTGTCCACTTGGTGTTGGGGCGTTGCAACCGGGCCCATTCCAAGGGATCCACGGTGTTCAGTTTCTCCAGCATCGTCTCTAGCGACACTCGGTTAATGATGGTAAACGGTTGGTCAAATACCTGGATGTTACTGCTCGGGTAAAAGTATCGGACTTGGACTGTCTCTTTATGCTGCAGCACATAACCAAACGCCAGATTCAATTTGAAGGCCGTAGTTTGATCTTTGAAGATGGCTTCTACGTAGCTACGTAGACGGGCGAGGTCGGTCAGTCGGAAATTGTAGATATCTTGAATAGGGCGATGACGGTGGAAACAGTGCCGTATCATGGACCAATGGCGCCGATAGATGTCACTCACTGGATGGGCGCCCTGTAAGAGATCGCTAGGAACATTTATGGGCTCGTCCAGAAAATGTTCGATGTTGTCAGGCGTATGACTCGAAACCGTAACGGTGGGGTCCGGCTGGATGTCCAGGCCCTCCTGGACCGTGGGTATAGGCAGGCTCTTCGTCATCGCATCACAAGTGGCGTTCGTCTCTCCGGGTTCATCTTCACTGGGTCTGACCTTCCGCGGCCCCTCTTTAGTGGAAAGTTGTCGCCCAAACCGTAGAGACGGGGCATGCATCAAACGTTGGTGCTGTCTAAACCGACTGGGTCATTTGAAGAGTCGACCACAATCATTACATAGTACCGTCGCACCCGCGTGGAGTACCCTCTCATGACGCAGTAAATGATCCTTCCGATTGAATGACCGTGCGCAGATTATACAAGTATACCGGGCATCGTTGTGGATGGAGGCCTCGTGGCGTCGTAACTTATCTAGACGACTAAACAGCTTCTGGCAAGTTGTGCAAGTGAACATCTTGGTGGTTGAGAGAGTGTCTGATGAAACGTCCAGGCCGCTTCCCTTTTATAGCACGCTAGCTGGTGATCTATTTTTAGCACACTCAGTTCAACTATCCCCAAGTCGAGGGCCGAGCCTTGACATCTTCGGTAACATCCGTGTCTCTTCGGTCATCTCCGTACCGTCAACGATCAACATGTAGACATATAGAGTATGTACGGCATGCTATGGTATTCATCAGTGCATGAGTGACGCATTCAGCCGATGGGAGTGGTCGGTCAGCTTGGTAACGAAAAACGTAACATTGGTCACACTCTCCACTGTCCACTTGGTGTTGGGACGTTGTTGTTGGGCCCATTCCAAGGGATCCATGGTGTCCAGTTTCTCCAGCATCGTCTCTAGCGACACTCGGTTAATGATGGTAAACGGTTGGTCAAATACCCGGATGTTACTGCTCGGGTAAAAATATCGGACTTGGACTGTCTCTTTATGCTGCAGCACATAACCAAACGCCAGATTCAATTTGAAGGCCGTAGCTTGATCTTTGAAGATGGCTTCTACGTAGCTACGTAGACGGGCGAGGTCGGTCAGTCGGAAATTGTAGATATCTTGAATAGGGCGATGACGGTAGAAATAGTGCCGGATCATGGGCCAATGGCGCCGATAAATGTCACTCACTGGATGGTCTTCGTGTAACAGATCGCTGGGAACATTTATGGCTTCGTCCACGAAGTGTACTTTGCCCTCCACGTCGTACAAAAATCTGGCCCAAGGTCTTGTCGTCGGAATTTGACTGTTGAATTAGGGCGACATCATCATCGGCCCTCGTGCGATGGGTGGAAGTTCCCCCTGTTTCGATATTGATGCCTACGGGCTCTTCTATCTGCAAACGTGGCTGCGGAACAGGGTGTCGTGTGCGTTGGTGTCGCAGCAACTGACTGGTCAGTTTGAAAAGCCAACCACATTCTTCGCATGGACGCTTGGGTACTTCATGGCGTGCACGTGTGTGGCGCTGTAAATGATCCGGGCGCTGAAACGACAGTGTACATATCGTACAGTTATACCGGGCGGTTCCTTCGTGCTTGGTAGCCTCATGGCGGCGCAAGTCGTGCAGACTAGTGAATGATTTCGAGCACGTAGTACAAGTGAACATCTTGGTGGTTGACAGAGTGTCTGATGAAACGGCCAGACCGCTTCCCTTTTATAGCACGCTAGCTGATATCATGTTCGGGCACTTCCGTGTCTCTTCGGATGTAAAAGTCCCCGGATGTAAAAGTGCCCGAATGTTTACGAATGTTCCACCATTCCAGACTTCTAGCAGGTCCATGTCCAGAAGCTCTCATACGCCGCCATTTTGGAGCCGCCATGTTGGATCCGCCATTTTGGAACCGCCATCTTGGATATGTCCCATAATGCACCGGGTCAAAATACTCGCTTCTGATTGAACGAGAGCTCTGTGACGGATTTTAAATACTCGCTTCTGTTTGGTGTACGTCGCTAAAGGTGACCGGAACTGACCTTTGACCCCGGCGCGCAAAGGTTTCCACCGCACCGCGGTGGAAACCTTTACACCGCGCGCGCCGGGGTCAAAGGTCAGGTACGGTCACCTTTAGCGACGTACACCAAACAGAAGCGAGTATT
>JAVTVY010012862.1:0-54850 GCA_036873755.1 Hanleya hanleyi
GATTCGTGATATGTGTTGTATCTCAGGTACGCTTTTATTGTACCTGTTCATGTGGAAACTTGGATGACATGACCACACGGCCCTGGCACCGGCATAACCGGTATTAGATACAAATCTAGAGAGCTATGATGGAAATGCTGACAACAAGTCACGATATAACAATGTAATAATGTAGAAGTCAACAAGGCTATTTTTATACCACTAAAGCAAATGCAGTGAAACTGCCTTTGTGTGTGGCAAATATAATATTGTTAAAACATTATAACGAACTCAACTGGTTTGATTTTTAGCTAACTGGTTTCACCGTGTCTCGACGGTTTATCAAAGCTTTATTCGATCAAATAAATTACGGCTATTTATACATACAGCTTTATGCATAACTGACACATCGTTCGCCAAATGTGAGATCGAAGACACGAGAAAGCCGGATATTCTAAGAGACCAAGAATGGTTAACCTTACTAACGAAGTTGTAATCCAATCCTTTTGTGTATAAATTAGTCTCTGTCTTCCGCGCTGTGTCTGTCGACCGGCAGGTACATGCACAATCTCCGCAAAGATAATAGTAATCAGTGAAGGATAATGACAGTCTTGTGTGCACCTAAACGATGTGTAAATTAAAAAGCGACGGCTATCACCGTGTGAATCAAATATCTTACTTTATAGGCCATTTCTTCATTCAAGTCATATACGCAAATAATGACGCACTGTGTTTCGTTCATGTCACGGTTACAATCTCGCTGATATCTCCTGTCTGGTTAAAAAAAACTGTTGGCTTGTACAATAAGTTTATTTACAGCCAGATTTGTAGACCGATGTGAAAAATATGCCTTTTTTCTATTATCGGGATTTAATGTAATGGAAAATTTATTAGCAACTTTGCCAGTCATGCTTCCAAAACGTTATAGATAGTTATTGTACGCCAAACGATGCAATATACAGTGGGATTGCCCAGGAAGTATAAGTAGTATTTTGTGGTATGCGTAAAGTGGTATATAGCTCTGCAGAGCTTTTATAGCATCCAATTCACCAAACGTTATATTGACGATCTCCTGGCACTGGATAATGCATACGAGAGAAACGCTGTGAAGGATATACCCGCTTCACTTGACTTGAAGGAAACTACAGAGAGGCCAGATGTATCATCATATCTCGACCTATTCCTTTAAAAAAAGTAGTAGAACCCTCTCCTTCCCGATGGGATTGCCTCAGATATCATATTTCTACGACAGATAAACTTGAACATGTAACAGTATGTAAATGTATGTTAAAGGCCTATTTTCCCGTTTCAAATCGTTTTGCCCGACACCATAGCTATGTTGACAAAGTATTTCAACCATTGGGGTTCCCAATGAGCGTTTGCTGCCCTATTTGGTTTCTGTTTCCTCGCCCCCAGTGACCCATTGGCCCCACGAGTATCCTGTCAAAGGTTAACCAGCTTTACAACGAAACTGTTGCCTTTCAGGCCAGACAAAGTTTATGTTCCCGGTCACCAGTTGGTGCTAACTGCCCCTTTGACTCCCCATCTTCTCTCTCAATTTTACAATTCCCCTCTGATACTAACCCAGGTATATTTCGATGGCGACAGGTAGAGCCACATATCTACAGTGTGTACATGTACATTTTATCTTGCCAGTTCCCTAAATGCGTTAAGTGCTCGCTTCGCCCAACCCCATAGATACTTGTATTTTGATTTATACCCTTATGACAAAAAACAATTCTGATCCCCAATGGGTATCGAAAATCCTTTGAACACTTCCTCTTTAAGGTTCTCCACAGCGACCCTAGTGACCCCAGTACTGTACCGAAGAAGTTTCATGACATTTCAATCAAAACTGTAGCTGGATAAACAAATAAACAGAGACGATTACATCATACATATACAGATACATCATTCTCTGAGACACATACATCATTCTCTGAGATACATCATTCTCTAGATGACGACTTTACAACGAATATTATGGATTAAGAATACTGATCAGCGACACGGATTTGATATTTTTGGAACATCATGATGTGTTGTCGGCATCATTGAAAACTGTTGACCGCTTCTCTCTTGCAGGAAACTAGCCTATGTTTATGTATACTATGATTGGCTTTTTGAATTTGGTGCTGATACTGTTATATGGAATATGGAATAGTTCTTTGGATTATGAACGCGGATATTCTTTAATGGACGACGGCTGAATTATGACGGACCAGACGCTTGTAACTGGAATTATAGTAAGACGAATGGGCTTACTCCGACTTCTACTCTTCGACAAGAGAGACGTCACGGTTACAATTTTAACATTTCTGGAAGGACCTGCATACGCGTATACATATCTCGCCTGTTTGATAAATCCTGTGGATAATGTGGCGATTTTAATCAACGCCACAAAAAAGTTACCTTGTTTTTTTTTGTTTTTTTGTTTTTTCATATTTATCATTGATGCTAACTGTCGTACAACAAATGTCTTTGGATTATTGATGCGAAAATTCTTTCGTGAACGACGGCTGAATATTGAATACCGGATATGGCGCCTATTTTGTGAAACAAAATTATAACACAACATATAAAGGTGGTGGAAAATGAAGCCGGCGTACTGACAAGAAGTCCTATGACCCCCACAAGCTAATATTCTGTTTGCATATCTGAAAAATATCACAAGAATGACATGACCACACGACCCCCGAGGGGTATTAGTTGCTAATATCCAATAGCAATGATGTAATAGCCCTATTAAGTCATCTGATAGAAAGTGATGAAAGAACTGAACTGTGATCGTTTGATAGAAAATAGAAAGTTATCATCCAGGACGAAAGTCTGTGAGGTTTGACGCCGACGAAATGCTTCATTATCGACCATTTTAACCACCGCCAGTCACATTGATTTGTAAAGAGGGCAAGAAGTCATAGAAAATTGTTTTCCCTGGACGTTAATGAAGAACAACTGACTGTGAAATACCCCTTGACCCCTAACAAGTTTATCTTATAGCACCATTCAATCACATTCTCTGCTAACTGTGGTGCAATGATGATAAATGTTTGTAATTATTGGACCGGTGTTTACTGACAAAGAGCTGCAGCTGCAAAATCAAACCTTAATTCCTCGGTTTTCACTCTGTCATGACGGTCTGATATAATCCATCGAAATTAGAGAATACATGCATTGCACATGTGCTAGACGTTTAGCGACAGAGGATGCTCAAATATGCTGCATTGGAACACCACTTTTCTGTGCACGTCATGATTGCACGCGCGTCTACGTCAAGCAGACGATTTTCATTGGAACAGGACGTTGTGATACGCACGTGCATCACAGATGGCGGATGACGCCGGAGTTGACCTACATTTTGTGAGCGTCAACAAAGTCAGCGATTATGGTCAATATTTCCAGACTCTCCTTTTAAACGGAGCGTAAACGTAAACTATCATTTGAGTGTAATGTTACACTCGTAAGGAATTTCTCATTTATAATACAATACCAGAAGCCTATAGCACATTACACACACGTCTGTAGACCTGCAGTTGGGTACACATTTGGGCAGATTGCTTTCTGACAATACATCGTACTAAAAGTACATTAACGTAACAATCTGACTCACATTTCAAGCGATCAAGCGACAATAATGTGGAACTAAATCATCCGGTTGTACAATTTTCAGATATCAATAATGAGGCCAAATAAAAGAATGAATTGAAACAAAAAATATAGTTTTAACGTGTCAATCCTTGTGGAAAGGTGTCACCCTCATATGACATTAAGTTGAAAAGGAACTATCACATAAAATGTTACAAGTAACGCGCGGAGAGAATATTTAATGTACATGAACAGATATTAAATATACAGAGAAGTAATGAACATGTTGAAAGCCATCTATAAATTATTGCCAGATATTGATTGATCGGTCCATCTCCACGAACCATTATCAACCGGAGTACAAACTCTGGACTTTTTAATTCAGAAATGTGTTCGCTTAATTTGCTTGCATTGATAGCCGTACGACTTAGTAGGAGTATGTGTGTGCCAAATTTGCCCTGATTAAATTATTGTGATATTAATGTATCGACAACACTTGACTCGTAATTACCTTTTTATTGGATCGATGGCCTATATGACACTACCAAAATTATTTGGTCGAATGATACCCGACCAGAAGAGATCCGGTCGAACTTTTTGAGTAGATGAAACATATATTCTCGAATTCATTCTACCTCAAAATTATTTAGTTGAAGTAATCTGCCTGCAAACCTGTCGTCAATATTCTTTTAAATTTATTTCTACTAGTTCGAACCCAATCATTTTAATATTGTATACGTTATCCCAGCATATCATTTGATTTCGTTTACATTCGGACATTGCTAGCTAACTCGGGATATTAATTTTTTGTCGATTGACATGTCAAAAAACGTACAAAATTACATAAAAACATTGGAAGAAGTAGAGAGTAAGTATTAAAAGAGTGGTAGAAATTATTATTTTTTATATTTTACTCGAAAATCACACAAGGGGATTGGTATCAAAATGTATCCAGCTTGGATGTGGTCTATGACGTCATATGTTGAAGATAGTCGGTGGCAACCTATGGAAATACAGCTGAACTCCCATTTTGAAAGCGATTTGAGCCGAGAAACTGATGCTCATATCACTACTGAGGCGACTGGATACCTTATCAAATGATAAATGATGGAGAAATTTCGGATATACCAGAAATTGTTCTTGTACAGTTAATGCCGTAGAATCCTATCAATACGAATCGCTATCAATAGTTACGATGCATACTGTGAAAGACGACGGTCATTCTGACCTGGACGAGGTTGTCGAAAGGCGAATTGCTGAAAAGCTGGAACAAAATGAATAAGTCCTGGACCAGATGGATTAACGGCAGAATTTTTTCATTTTTCTACAAAGACCTTGTTACCTTAATCAAATGATCCATAAATGAAGGCTATCAGAAAGGAGGACTATCTGTGACACAAAAAGAAGGCATAATAATATGTTTACCAAAGGGAGACGAACCTAAACAATATTTGCAGAACTGGAGACCAGTAACTCTGCAGAATAATACCTATAAAATAGCGGTAGCATGTATAGAGGGGAGACTGAGGACAGTTCTAAAACTACTAATATCAGATAAGCGGAAGGTATATTACTGAAAATATTAGGTTGATCTTTCGCCCAATGGAATATACAGAAACAAAAAATATACCGGTCCTCCTTCGCATGACCTTTTATCAAACAGGTAGTAGACACCTTTCATTTTGGGAAATAAATTAATAGATGGATATCCGTATTTTGTAATAAAGCTAAGACAACGTTGACATTAACAGTTTACATAAAGAGGTTAATAGTATTGGAGTTTCTGTTTCAGACTATCGCGATGGAGTTTGCCTCAGTACATGTTCCGAGGCGTGTCCCTGGATAATCACTATATTATCGCCGCTGTGGAGGATATTTACCTCCTTCACTCGATTTGAAGGAATCCACTGATAGCCCAGATGGAACATCATATCTGGAACTATACCTTTACAAGAATGATCACAGTTTTCTCTCGTGTCCACTCTACGACACGAGAGACGATCAAAATATTGACAAATTTAACTACCCATTTCTGGATAGCATTATACCAGAACGACCTGCATACGGCGTATACATATCTCGCCTGGAAGCATTTGCTAGATCATGTGCCGACTGTGATGATTTTAAGCAACGCTACAAAATCTTACTGCGGAAACTTGTAAAACAAGGATGTACCACCAAACGCCTCCATTCAAAGTTTCTCCAGGTCTGTGATAAAAATCGTACACTGACAGCAAAATGAGATCGTAACAAGTTCGGTAGGGGAGCCATAATGGCCCTGTAACAGTCCAGATAGGGTTAACAGAAGTAAATCTGATTGTATAACCTGGTCATGTCATTTGTAATGATCTACCAGATGATTTCGACGTTAACATGCAATGTAAATTTCAGGGAAACACGCAGTTTCGCAAATTTCACATGTGTGTCATAGAAGCCAAATTAAAGCTTTTTCAAACATTCTGTGCATCGATGTATGGTTTGGTTTGGTTTGATTCGGATTGATTGGGCACTCCATCGTAGCACGATGGGCACTGGTCATACAGATTATGCCGTACAACCCGTTCATCACCGATGTAATACTGCCCCCCTTCGGTGGAATTACAGGAAATGTAGTGTCCACAATTTGTTTGGTAGTTATCACAACATTCCTAAACACGTTGGTTATTGGAATATGGAAAATGAAAACATTAGTTTAATATATATTGTACTCGACGATCACAGATGTGCTTCAATAATTCGCAATCTTATATTTCTCTTCATAAGTCGTTTGAATTGCTAGTAAAAACTATATTATTAAAGCCATTTTTTCGATCGGTCAGTTATTTCTCCCTCAGGTTAGAAGACACTGGATTAAAATGTTAAATGTGATCGCGTTATGACAATAATAACAAATCATGTATCACAGAAAGTACTTGAACTGAATAGATTATACGACGTATATTCAGTACGGTAAAATGTATATGCTGTCATAAACTGTTATAGTAATTGGTTACCGATTTCAACTAACTACTCTCTTGGATAATGATATACATCTAAAACGGAATGAAAAGTATACTATTGAAAGATGTTATGTCATTCTTCTATTTCATTTCAATTTTACATCAGGATGTACAATTTGAGAAACGAAATCGTTATAAATACAGGCACACGCAACTGTTGTGATCCTGAAAAGTGGATATGTGACAGACTCAATTCCCTCAACATGTATACAGATCGTCCGTTGGCTGGGAGAGGTTGAAGTGTTTTATACCAACAATCGATTAAATAATTGCTAAAAACCGACATAGTGAGGATCTCATACTATCCGACGGCATATGCCCCTGATACAATATCTAGTATGGACAAAATGAAATTGACATTGGATACCGACCGTAGTGTGAGTGCGATCAAATAAATCCGATATGTGAAAACATGTCTATACTGGTATGGACTTGAACATCGAATTGTAGTTGAATTGGAAGAGATGGATACCGGTACGAGATATAGCCGACGTTATGCACAATTACTTCTTCCATATATGGAAGATAGATCCTGTCCCATCCGTCTCAGACTATTTTCACGCCGCGATAATATATTCAGAAAATGTCCTCTCAGAACCATAAATCGAAGAGACGAGAAATGTGGAAACGAAAATACATGCACCTGAGACAGATAATTAATAATATTTCATACATATAATAATGGTTATTCATAAATTAACTTCATTCCTCACATGATTATATTGATATTACTGTCTATGAATAAATAATAAAAAATAAATATTTGAAAATATGCATGTTTTATTATTTACACGCTCTAAGCTCTGAACTCTAGGCTTCACCAAGACAGCACTCTAAAAGGGAGGTAACTCTGGTTATACTGATAGTTCTCAACTTCCCAACGGAGATAACTCTACTTGAAAGTTTATATCACAAACAAAAATATAACTTTACCGAGTTCCATTTTCTCAGGACTCCCTTACTATAAATATGTGTAGAAATAAACATTGAATATGTATAGAACTAATCATTACATGACTGTGGAACTAAATATTGTATCGACGAGAAAGTGAATAGTTAACTCTTATAGAAGTTTTATATTACAAACACATAGATGTAAAATAAGAAATAACATCACTCTCTTCCTCCCTTTATATGCTGAATAAAACCCCATTTATATATTCAAACACCCACGTTCATCAATCCACAATTCCACATGCACATATCCACATTCTCATATCCACACATTCACATTCGCGTTTCCACATCCACACTTCCGCGTCTACCGATCAACATTTCCACATCCGCATACGCATATGTACGTACGCATATCCATGCACATCCACACATCCACATATTTTGAAGACTTATATTCAAAATATGTGGAGGTGGATATGTGGACGTGGAATTGTGGATGTGGAAATTTGGATGTGGGTATGTGAATGTGAGGAGGTTGATGTGTATCTGGGTGTGGAAATGTGGATCTGTGGACGTACATATGTGGAAATGTGGATGTGGATATGCGTATGTACATTTTATATAGGAGTGGCTATTATATAGATGTGTATATATACGGTAGGACTAGGATTTTTTTATTTATATTATTTTGCAATATAAACCTTCTGTTAGAGATGCCGCCCTTGTGAATTTGTGAAATATTAGGCCACTGTTTCGTTGCACACATATCTAAGGGTTACTTCTATACATATAAAATGTTTACGTTCACAGCGAGCTCGGTTTTCAGCAAAGTCCGGAAATCGCTAAAATTATATATGTTTGTGACATAAATTTTCAAGTAGAGTTCCTGTGCTGGAAATATCAGTCTAACCAGAGTTACCCCCCTTGAAGAGTGTTATCGCGTTGAAGTTCATAACGTGGAGCGTGTAAATAATTGATGAAGTACGTGGATTTGAATATTCACGTTTTTATTCACAGGCTGTAATATCAATATAATCATGTAAGCAATAAAACTAATTGAGCAATAACCATTACTTGATGTATGAAATATTATTAAGTAACCGGGTTTTTTTTCATCTATTCGATATATTTTTCTGAGCTGACATATTATCGCCACATGGTAATATTCTGAGACAGATCGGACAGAACATATCTTCCACATATGAAAGAAGTAATTCAAATTCAAATTCAACCAGTTCAATATATATATATATCTAGATATGTTTGGATAAATCGGATTTATTTGATCGCATCCTCACTGCTGTCTATATTCAATGTAAATTCCTCTATGTCCATAGTAGAAATTGTAGCTGAGGTACATGTCGGATAGCATGAGTTCATCACTATTTCGGTGTTTAGCTATCATTGAATTGTTGGTGTGAAGTTTTTCAAAGTCTCACAGTCTTTCGATGTAAACGGACGATCTGTCATAAGAGTTGCGTATGCCTGTATCTATAAAGACCTCATTTTCCGAATTGTACATCACGTTGTAAAACTGAAACGAAATAAAAGGATGGCATAATAAAATCTTGAAATGGTATATTTTTTTCAGTGCTAGATGTTTATCATTATCCAAGAGAATAGTTGACAGCAATCAGTTGAAATTGGTGACTAATGCTATAAGGGTTAACAGTTATAAAATGGAAGAGTGTTTTTTATAGAACGAGATCAACCTTGGAGTTTAGGACTAGAGATCGTGAGTTAAATAATTCGTGTATTTCAAATTTCTATCGAATGTTATCTTATAGAGTATGTAATTTAATCCTTGAAGCTCAAACAATTCCTTTCATCTCGGGGAAAAACATCTGAATGTGAATATCAACATAACATACATTTGAAATCTACATGTAGTTAGGTATACATGCACAAGTGTGGATAGGTCGGAATTATAACCAAGTAGTCAAGCATGTGGGTTCTACTTATTGACTTGGATATATATATATATATATATATATATATATATATATATATATATATATATATAAAATTTGACAGCTTTATGCATAACTGACACATCGTTCGCCAAATGTGAGATCGAAGACACGAGAAAGCCGGATATTCTAAGAGACCAAGAATGGTTAACCTTACTAACGAAGTTGTAATCCAATCCTTTTGTGTATAAATTAGTCTCTGTCTTCCGCGCTGTGTCTGTCGACCGGCAGGTACATGCACAATCTCCGCAAAGATAATAGTAATCAGTGAAGGATAATGACAGTCTTGTGTGCACCTAAACGATGTGTAAATTAAAAAGCGACGGCTATCACCGTGTGAATAAATATCTTACTTTATAGGCCATTTCTTCATTCAAGTCATATACGCAAATGATGACGCACTGTGTTTCGTTCATGTCACGGTTACAATCTCGCTGATATCTCCTGTCTGGTTAAAAAAAACTGTTGGCTTGTACAATAAGTTTATTTACAGCCAGATTTGTAGACCGATGTGAAAAATATGCCTTTTTTCTATTATCGGGATTTAATGTAATGGAAAATTTATTAGCAACTTTGCCAGTCATGCTTCCAAAACGTTATAGATAGTTATTGTACGCCAAACGATGCAATATACAGTGGGATTGCCCAGGAAGTATAAGTAGTATTTTGTGGTATGCGTAAAGTGGTACATGTATATAGCTCTGCAGAGCTTTTATAGCACCCAATTCACCAAACGTTATATTGACGATCTCCTGGCACTGGATAATGCATACGAGAGAAACGCTGTGAAGGATATACCCGCTTCACTTGACTTGAAGGAAACTACAGAGAGGCCAGATGTATCATCATATCTGGACCTATTCCTTTAAAAAAAGTAGTAGAACCCTCTCCTTCCCGATGGGATTTACCTCAGATATCATATTTCTACGACAGATAAACTTGAACATGTAACAGTATGTAAATGTATGTTAAAGGCCTATTTTCCCGTTTCAAATCGTTTTGCCCGACACCATAGCTATGTTGACAAAGTATTTCAACCATTGGGGTTCCCAATGAGCGTTTGCTGCCCTATTTGGTTTCTGTTTCCTCGCCCCCAGTGACCCATTGGCCCCACGAGTATCCTGTCAAAGGTTAACCAGCTTTACAACGAAACTGTTGCCTTTCAGGCCAGACAAAGTTTATGTTCCCGGTCACCAGTTGGTGCTAACTGCCCCTTTGACTCCCCATCTTCTCTCTCAATTTTACAATTCCCCTCTGATACTAACCCAGGTATATTTCGATGGCGACAGGTAGAGCCACATATCTACAGTGTGTACATGTACATTTTATCTTGCCAGTTCCCTAAATGCGTTAAGTGCTCGCTTCGCCCAACCCCATAGATACTTGTATTTTGATTTATACCCTTATGACAAAAAACAATTCTGATCCCCAATGGGTATCGAAAATCCTTTGAACACTTCCTCTTTAAGGTTCTCCACAGCGACCCTAGTGACCCCAGTACTGTCCCGAAGAAGTTTCATGACATTTCAATCAAAACTGTAGCTGGATAAACAAATAAACAGAGACGATTACATCATACATATACAGATACATCATTCTCTGAGACACATACATCATTCTCTGAGATACATCATTCTCTAGATGACGACTTTACAACGAATATTATGGATTAAGAATACTGATCAGCGACACGGATTTGATATTTTTGGAACATCATGATGTGTTGTCGGCATCATTGAAAACTGTTGACCGCTTCTCTCTTGCAGGAAACTAGCCTATGTTTATGTATACTATGATTGGCTTTTTGAATTTGGTGCTGATACTGTTATATGGAATATGGAATAGTTCTTTGGATTATGAACGCGGATATTCTTTAATGGACGACGGCTGAATTATGACGGACCAGACGCTTGTAACTGGAATTATAGTAAGACGAATGGGCTTACTCCGACTTCTACTCTTCGACAAGAGAGACGTCACGGTTACAATTTTAACATTTCTGGAAGGACCTGCATACGCGTATACATATCTCGCCTGTTTGATAAATCCTGTGGATAATGTGGCGATTTTAATCAACGCCACAAAAAAGTTATCTTGTTTTTTTTTGTTTTTTTGTTTTTTCATATTTATCATTGATGCTAACTGTCGTACAACAAATGTCTTTGGATTATTGATGCGAAAATTCTTTCGTGAACGACGGCTGAATATTGAATACCGGATCTGGCGCCTATTTTGTGAAACAAAATTATAACACTGTACACAACATATAAAGGTGGTGGAAAATGAAGCCGGCGTACTGACAAGAAATCCTATGACCCCCACAAGCTAATATTCTGTTTGCATATCTGAAAAATATCACAAGAATGACATGACCACACGACCCCCGAGGGGTATTAGTTGCTAATATCCAATAGCAGTGATGTAATAGCCATATTAAGTCATCTGATAGAAAGTGATGAAAGAATTGAACTGTGATCGTTTGATAGAAAATAGAAAGTTATCATCCAGGACGAAAGTCTGTGAGGTTTGACGCCGACGAAATGCTTCATTATCGACCATTTTAACCACCGCCAGTCACATTGATTTATAAAGAGGGCAAGAAGTCATAGAAAATTGTTTTCCCTGGACGTTAATGAAGAACAACTGACTGTGAAATACCCCTTGACCCCTAACAAGTTTATCTTATAGCACCATTCAATCACATTCTCTGCTAACTGTGGTGCAATGATGATAAATGTTTGTAATTATTGGACCGGTGTTTACTGACAAAGAGCTGCAGCTGCAAAATCAAACCTTAATTCCTCGGTTTTCACTCTGTCATGACGGTCTGATATAATCCATCGAAATTAGAGAATACATGCATTGCACATGTGCTAGACGTTTAGCGACAGAGGATGCTCAAATATGCTGCATTGGAACACCACTTTTCTGTGCACGTCATGATTGCACGCGCGTCTACGTCAAGCAGACGATTTTCATTGGAACAGGACGTTGTGATACGCACGTGCATCACAGATGGCGGATGACGCCGGAGTTGACCTACATTTTGTGAGCGTCAACAAAGTCAGCGATTATGGTCAATATTTCCAGACTCTCCTTTTAAACGGAGCGTAAACGTAAACTATCATTTGAGTGTAATGTTTCCACACTCGTAAGGAATTTCTCATTTATAATACAATACCAGAAGCCTATAGCACATTACACACACGTCTGTAGACCTGCAGTTGGGTACACATTTGGGCAGATTGCTTTCTGAC
Source organism: Hanleya hanleyi (assembly GCA_036873755.1). NCBI lineage: Eukaryota > Metazoa > Mollusca > Polyplacophora > Lepidopleurida > Hanleyidae > Hanleya > Hanleya hanleyi. The sequence goes on from JAVTVY010012862.1 coordinate 12,688, forward strand.
AATACATCGTACTAAAAGTACATTAACGTAACAATCTGACTCACATTTCAAGCGATCAAGCGACAATAATGTGGAACTATATCATCCGGTTGTACAATTTTCAGATATCAATAATGTGGGCAAATAAAAGAATGAATTGAAACAAAAAATATAGTTTTAACGTGTTAATCCTTGTGGAAAGGTGTCACCCGCATGTGACATTAGGCTGAAAAGGAACTATCATATAAAATGTTACAGGTAACGCGCGGAGAGAATATTTAATGTACATGAACAGATATTAAATATACAGAGAAGTAATGAACATGTTGAAAGCCATCTATAAATTATTGTCAGATATTGATTGATCGGTCCATTTTCATGAACCATTATCAACCGGAGAACAAACCCTGAACTTTTTTAATTCAGAAATGTGTTTGCTTAATTCGTGTGCCAATTTGGCCCTGATTACATTATTGTCATATTTATGGATCTGCAATACTTGACTCGTAATTACCTTTCTATTGGATCGATGGCCTATATGACCCTGCCAAACTTATTTGGTCGAAGGATACCCGACAAGAAGAGATCCGGTCGGACATTTTGAGTAGACGAAACATATACTCTCGGATTCATTCCAACACAGAATTATTTAGTTGAAGTAATCTGCCCGCAAACCTGTCGTCAGTGTTCTTTTAAATTTATTTTTATCATTGTAATATTGTATAAGTTGTCCCAGCATATCATTTGATTTCGTTTACATTCGGAAGTTGCTCTAGCTAACTCACGATGTTAATTTTTTCTCCACTGACATGTCAATAAACTTAAAAGGAATGGCAAGTGACATATAATGTAAATAGAAACATTGGATAATTGTTACAGAGTAAGTATTTTAAAAGTGGCAGAAATTATTATTTTATATATTTTACTCGAAACTCACTCCAACGGTTTGGTATTAAAATGTATCCAGCCTGGGTGTGGTCTATGACGTCATATGTTGAAGATAGTCGGTGGCAACCTATGGAAATACGGCTGAACTCCCATTTTGATAGCGATTTGAGCCGAGAAACTGATGCTCATATCACTATTGAGGCGACTGGATACCTTATCAAATGATAAATGATGGAGAAATTGCGGATATACCAGAAATTGATCTTGTGCAGTTAATGCCGTAGAATCCTATCAATACGAATCGCTATCAATAGTGATGATGCATACTGTGAAAGACGACGGTCATTCTGACCTGGACGAGGTTGTCGGAAGGCGAATTGCTGAAAAGCTGAAACAAAATGAATAAGTCCTGGACCAGATGGATTAACGGCAGAATTTTTTCATTTTTCTACGAAGACCTTGTTACCTAAATCAAATGATCCATAAATGAAGGCTATCAGAAAGGAGGACTATCTGTGACACAAAAAGAAGGCATAATAATATGTTTACCAAAGGGAGACGAACCTAAACAATATTTGCAGAACTGGAGACCAGTAACCCTGTAGAATAATACCTATAGAATAGCGGCAGCATGTATGGAGAGGAGACTGACGACAGTCCTAAAACTACTAATATCAGATAGGCGGAAGGTAGATTGTTGAAAATATCAGGTTGATCTTTCGCCCAATGGAATATACAAAAACAAAAAATATACCGGTCCTTCTCCTTCGCATGACCTTTTATCATTCAGGTATTAGATCAGATATTTATTTTGGGAAATAAATTAATAGATGAATATCCGTATTTTGTAATAAAGCTAAGACAACGTTGACATTGACAGTTCACATAAAGAGGTTAATAGTATTGGAGTTTCTGTTACAGACTATTGAGATGAAATTTGTCTCGGGACATGCTCCGGGGCGTGTCCCTGGACAACCACTATATTATCGCCGCTGTGGAGGATATTTACCTCCTTCACTCGATTTGTACGAAACCACTGATAGCCCAGATGGAACATCCTATCTGAAACTATACCTTTACAAAAATAATCACAGTCGACTCCACGACACGAGAGACGATCAAAATGTTGACATAGTTAACTACCCACTTCTGGATATCAATATACCAGAAAGACATTCATACGGCTCATACATATCTCGCCTGGAAACATTTGCTAGATAATGTGCTGACTGTGATGGTTTTAATCAACGCTACAAAATATTACTGTGGAAACTTGTAAAACAAGGCTTACCATCAAACGCCTCCATTCAACGTTTCTCCAAGTCTGTGATAAAAATCGTACACTGACGGCAAAATACGATCGTATCGTGCAAGTGCAAGTTTGGTAGGGGAGCCATAATGACCCTGTCACAGTCTAGATAGCCGTGCAACCCGTACACCACCGATGTATACTGACCCCTTTGGTGGAATTACGAAGAAATGTAGTGTCAACAATTTGTTTGTTAGTTAGCACAACATTCTTAAGCACGTTGGCTACTGGAATATGAAACATGAAAGCATTAGTTTAATATATATTGTTCTCGACGTTCAAAGAGGTGCTTCAATAATTCGCAATCTTGTAGTTATCTTCATAAGTCGTTTGAATTGCTAGTGAAAACAATATAATTAAAGCCATTTTTTCGATCGGTCATTTATTCCTCCCTCAGATTAGAAGACACTGGATTAAAATGTTAAATGTGATCGCGTTAATATATTAGATGACAATAATAACAAGTCATATATCACAGATAGTACTTGAACTGAATAGATTATGCGAAGTGTATATTCAGTACTGTAAAATGTATACGCGTTCTATACAAACCACTGTTCCGTTGCTGTAATTAACCGTTATAGTAATTGGTTACCGATTTCAACTAACTACTCTCTTGGATACTGATATACATTTAAAACGAAATGAAAAGTAATATACTATTGAAAGATGTTATTATTTCATTCTTCTATCTCATTTCAATTTTACATCAGGATGTACAATTTGAGAAATAAAATCCTTACAAATACAGGCACACACAACTGTTGTGACCCTGAAAAGTGGATATGTGACAAGACTCAATTCCCTCAACATGTATACAGATTGTCCGTTGATTGGGAGAGGTTGAAGTGTTTTGTACCAACAATCGATTAAATGATAGCTAAAAACCGAAATAGTGATGATCTCATACTATCCGACGGCATATGCCTCTGGTCCAATATTTGGTACAATATCTAGTATCGACAAAGAGAAACTGACATTGGATACCTACAGTAGTGTGAGTGCGATCAAATAAATCCGATATGTGAAAACATGTCTAGATATACTGGTCTGGACTTGAACATTGAATTGTAGTTGAATTGGAAGAGATGCATACCGGTACGAGATATAGCCGACGTTATGGACAATTACTTTTTCCATATGTGGAAGATAGATCCTGTCCTAGTCTCAGACTACTTTCACGTCGCGATAATATATTCAGAAAATCTCCTCTCAGAACAATAAATCGTAGAGATGAGAAATGTAGAAACGAAAATACATATAATTAATATAGACAGATAATTAATAGTATTTCATACATATAATAATGATTATTCATAACTTAATTTCATTCCTCACATTATTATATTGATATTACTGTCTATGACTGAATAATAAAAACCTAAATATTTGAATATATGCATGTTTAATTAATTACACGCTCGAAGCTCTGAACTCTGGGCTTCAACAAGACAACACTCTAAAAGGGAGGTAACTCTGGTTAGGCTGATAGTTCTCAAATTCCCAACGGAGATAACTCTACTTGAACGTTTATATCACAAACAAATATATAACTTTACCGAGTTTCAGTTTCTCAGGACTCCCTTACTATGAATATGTGTCGAAATAAACATTGAATATTTATAGAACTAATCATTACATGACTGTGGAACTAAATATTTTATCGACGAGAAAGTAAATAGTTAACTCTTATAGAAGTTTTATATTACAAACACATAGATGTTAAACGGACGATCTGTATACATGTTGAGGGAATTGAGTCACATCGCGTCACATCTTCAATTTTCAGGATTTTGACGAAATCATTAACAGTTGCGTGTGTCTGTATTTATAAAGATTTCATTTTTCGAATTGTACATCATGTTGTAAAACAGAAACGAAATAGAAGAATGACAATAAAATCTTAAAATGGTATACTTTTATTTTTGTGTTAGACGTATCCAAGAGAGCAGTTAAGAGCAATGAGTTGAAACCGTTGACTAATACTATAAGGGTTAACAGTTATAAAAATGTGTTTTTATAGAACGCGATAATCCTTAAAGTTTAGGACTAGAGATCGTGGGTTACATAATTCGTGTGTTTCAAATTTCTATCGAATGTTATCTTACATGGCATGCAGTGTGACTAACGTCACAGGACCTACGAAGTACAGTAGGCATTAGGACTCGAACGCGAACTGAACTCTTGGAAATCCCCACCCCCAGTTGAAATCCTGCCTATATTAAGATGAGCACCGCCCAAGTCAGAATCGCCAGTGATTTTCATCAAAAATCACCAGAAATTTTCATCAAAAGTAGGTCAGCTCAGAACTTGTTGGTAACAGTCTCCTAATGCGCCTTCATTCCAAAATAAATAACACTCGCCGATTTAATTTTACAATTTTTTAATTAAAGGAAACAGATTGAATAATATAGGTTCAGTAGATTTCAAGCTTTACGTGTGAAAATACATTTACATCTCTTTAATGGTTTTCAGTGCCCTTGTACAGGATCAAAACAACTTTTTGAATCACATTATTTTCCCAACAATACAACAAATTTTTATATATAGTACTATATTTATGTAGTTTACGGTAATTCAACTCAAGACCAACACCTTCTATGCACAAGATAATAATGATTCTATGTCATTCTCCTGAGCATAACCGGTACAAAGACGAGTAAATAGCGTCTCTACATCACGTTGTTAGCTAGATATATGAGACAACACATTTTGGGCATCGGCAATCTGATGAATGTACTATTCCGGTTTTCTTGTTTCACATTATATTCTATGGCGGTTGATCGGTGATTTTCTTCATTGATAAACGTTAAACCACCTAGCTTTAACTAATTCTGCTAGGCTGTCTTCATTCAGACTGTACAGCCTACACAGTCCACAGAAAATACATCGCACATTCTTGTACTCCCAGCCTTATCACATTTGATGGCAAGTTTAGCGGGCTGTTTAATGTCTAAGCTAGGAAATGTTCCAGGGTAGTTGACAGGCATGCAATAATATACTATAGTATCTGCTATACAGGACACCGACCACTGTAATTTGATGTGACAAGCAGCACGAGTAGAAACCAGCCTTATCTCAGTGGGCTTGGATATAAATCACTGTTAAAAACCACAAGGCTCGGATAGAGCCTCTCTCTGTGTTTGTTCCAAGGACAAGCCTTTATGACTTTTAAATCCACTGATAAGGCTTCATGGTCATAAAAGGAACATGATACTGTTAAAGGCCACATGGATGGTATGTATCTATAACAATATACTGAAGTGTTAATTATAAATCTAATTTTAATCAGAATTATTTCAGATCAGAACTTGCTGGTAACAATGCCCTAATGCACGTTCATGCCAAAAATCAAGGTTCTAATGTTAAAGGTCAACCCAAACGGAATTTTTTTTGGTCTAAAAATCCTTAAAAATCATAGTTCATACTTCACTTTGTATGAAAAAAATATTGAAAAAATTCTAATCTGATCAGAAACACACGTAATATGGGAGCAAAGTGGGCTTTCCACACTTTCACAGCTGGGTTGATGACGTCACGCAGGGAAGTTGCCTGAGAAAAAAACAGCGGATAACATGGAAAGCGAGTGCAGTCAGAGCTCCGGTTCAGATGTCGATTCGAGCGATATCAGCTGCTTAGATGGAAATATTTTTCGCCAAGAAGATGAAATAGACATAGAGGAGGATGATGACGGGCAAATTAACAGCTGTTTGCAGACCAACGGCGGAATTCAGCCCTATCAATTTGAGCCGTACGGCTCCGATTCTGACAGTGACAACCACTCTGACAACGTGGAACTCGACGACGACAGGATTCGGAGAGGTCGTTTGTTGAATACAGATTGGTATGCAACTTGACTGGAAACCTTATTATCGTCATCTATAACACCAAATGTCCATACATTTCAAACTGTATTGAATGTAGAACGATTCTGTGATGTAACGAACGAGCACATCTGTGTTGTTATTGTTGTTACTGACCGAGGCAGCCTTTTCGAAGGGATAAACTCCGAGATTCGGCAGTATGGACAGTAAACTGTTGATAACTCTACTGATATACGTCCGACTTGAATTTTGTTTGTTTTCCCATAATCCCCATGAAATACCAATTTCAGAATTATATAGTTTGATAAAAAAACTTTTGACATTCATGGCGAAAAGTAAGCCGTGGTGAGTGGATCGGCATTCACATTTGCTCAATTTTCGACAAATTACCTCAATTAAATTGAAATCGAATGATATTCCCACAATCTCAAATGTCAAGGGATTATGAAAGTATTATCACTTCTGTATCTACAGCCATTCACTCCAATTGGTGTTTTTTATTTATTTACTTATCAAACGTATATATATATTTATGAAAGATCATTTTATTATTATTATTAAATAGTATATAATTTAGATAATTTATTTGCGTGAAGTTTGTGCCAACATTTGGCTAAAAACGCATACATAGAATGAATAAAATTGAACATACAAATACAGACATTAAGACACATTGGAACAAATGGTTAAACGTATATATGAAATAGAGACTCATCCAGTCTAACCTGTAGGTGCTCAAGCAACAAATGCCACGCGAGAGCGAGCAGGGCATGTACAGCCGTCTCCCTGCCCGAGGCCTCGCTTGCAGGCTAGGTTCGTTCAGCCGATGTCCGTGATAGATTCTCCTTGTCCGATTTCTTTGCCGTCACATTCTGATTGTTCTTACGTTTGATAGTTGGAATAGCTGTTCTCTTTAGTTTTGGTTTGTACGAGAATTCAACTGCTACGCTGTAGATGTCCTCGAATGATGTCTTTCTGTCAAAATGTGCCGAGCAAATTATACGAGTACTGGCTCGGGCCCTCTTTCCACACTCTCGTGTTGCGTACAAATTTCGTCCAATTTGCAGCGATTTTCTCGTCTTTGGCCCACAAATGAATACTAACACCGTCATCTGTAGTAAAACTGCAACCTCCCACTACACAACGTCGCGGCATATTTAAAAAATGATGCCCCGATACTCCGAAAATCTCCAGAAATCAGCAGCTACATACGACTGTGGTATACGGCTTTAACATAGAGAATACAAGGCGGCTTCCCTCCATGACGTCACAGCTGGAATTGACAGGAGAGCGATTTTCACCTTTCAAACGGCAATATCTCGCCAATCAGACTGCACAAAATTATGAAAAAAATATCATTATTTTCAGAATCGAAAGGACTATTTTTTTATATTTTTGACCTCAGAGCGTTTGGGTTGACCTTTAACGGTTCTCCTTATTTTGCCGACGAAAGGATTCGGATGGACTCACTCACTCACTCACTCACTCATTACCGGACAATTTGCGATCTGTAGCCTACTTCGTAGGAATAGAGTATGTCATTTAATCCTCGAAGTTCAAAGAATTTATTTCATCTAGGAGGGAGAGCATTTGAATGTGAATATGTGAAATCTACATGTAGTTAGGTATACATGCACATGTGTGGATAGGTCGGAATTATAAAACAGTAATCAAGCATGTGGGTTCTACTTGGATTGGTTTATTTCCTTGAACTGTTAGTTGCTCCATATCCACTATAGCCCTCACTGTCTTAATGCTGTGATAAAAATGAGGGTGTGCGGATCATAGACACACCTGACTATTATTGAACAAAGGGTGGTGCGCCGCGAGGGTAGGTATGTCGACAAAGGGATAGCTACCTGGCGAAAGCATAAAGAACAAAGGACACAGGTGCTCTACGCACGATGATAAAATTGAAGGAGGTTGAACAGTTACGCGGTTAAATTTTACGAGGTAAAATGCTTGTGTTCAGCTACCTGACAAACTTAAAAAGGAAATAAAGGAGTAGGTGTTCTGTACAATGCGTTTATTGGCTTGAGAGACGCCTTTTTCCACTACTGCTTTTTTTTAAACAAAATTTGGTATTCAATAATGGGTACCGGTACTATGGCAAGCCAAAGTGCTTTTTATTCGAGAAATTCCGATATCGGGAATTGAATTCCCGATATCGGAATTAAAATTTCCGATATCGGAAATTCATGACCTTCAATTTCCGATATCGAAAATTGAATTCTCGATATCGGAAATTCAATTTCCGATAACGGAAATTGCAATTCCCGATATCGGAAATTAGAATTTTCGATATCGGAAATTGAATTTCCGATATCGGGAATTGCAATTTCCGATATCGGAAATTCGGAGACAATTCCCGATATCGGAAATTGAATTCCCGATATCGGAAATTCATTTCCCGATATCGGAAATTGAATTTCCGATATCGGAAATGCAATTTCCGATATCGGAAATTGAAATTGAATTTCCGATATCGGGAATTGCAACGGTTTCGTACAATGTGGTCCCTCCCTAATTTTATAATAAGGAAGATCGCCCGATTTTGACAGCAAGGTAATTCTTCTTACCTTTCTACTAACTGATATCTATAGTATCACCCTGCTGGACGTAACCATTTCTCCAAACGAGGATATAACATTTGCTTGTTGATCGCACCCACTCGCCACTACAGAGTTAATCGTGTCCGGAATTGAATATCTGGAGGACCAAAATCCGCAATTTTCTGGAAGCGAAAATCATGATTCCTCTATAGCGATAAAATTTAACAAAAAACGAGTAGGTCGACCCCCTATTTTTTTCGCCATATTAAATTGTCCTTTGGACGAGAAACACTTTAACATACATAAAAAGAAAATCATTTCATGTTTTTCAGAAAAGTTGAAGAAGGGCTAAGGAGGATTGCACGTCTTTCCTTTTCAATTTCAATAGCTCACAAGTCCCTGAAATAATGGCACGAGTGTGCCCATTTAGAAAATATATACGTTTACAAGGTTTTTGTTAAAGATTTTACATCTATTTATGGTCGAAGATCCGAACCCATGCCTGTTTTTAGCCGCACATCATTTAGGTTTCAGATTCAGATTCAGATTTAGGTGTGGAATGCACCCCTAGGTTTTGTAAAGCTTTCAGGCTTTCATTTCTGATATCGGAAATTCGGTGACAATTTCCGATATGGGAAATTCTATTTCCGATAACGGAAATTGAATTCCCGATATCGGAAATTGAATTCCCGATATCGGAAATTCTATTTCCGATATCGAAAATTGTCACTGAATTTCCGATATCGGAAATTCTAATTCCCGATATCGGAAATTCTATTTCCGATATCGGGAATTGCAATTTCCGATATCGGAAATTCGGAATAAAAAGCACTTTGGCTTGCCGTATAACTTTGATATGTAGAAACCGCTAGCATAGTCATACTGACCATACCCATACGAATTGTTGATTTTGCTTACATGTATATTCGGTGCTGTCCCAATATAATATTTATGATTGTAATTTTGCTTCTCCTTTCACAGGAAAGCCTGAACCATGTGTTTCGAATGCTGTCGACGATGCGGCTGTGATTCCTGCTGTTGGATGTTGCTGTGGCTCATCGTTTTGATATTCCTCGCCTGGCCCATCGCCCTACTTTTCGCCATCGTCTTCGTTCTCTTTATACCGTTCACAGTTTGCTGCGGCTGTTGTAAAGCGATGACCGATGTTATATATAAAATTGTTCTCTGGCCAGTTGTGTGTTCCAGGAATGCGATCGAAGGGACTCCAATGTGCTAGCATACGTTCAAACGTGCTAGCGTACGTTCTAGTGTGCCAGCATGCGTCCCAACGTGTTATCAAATTAATCACGAAAATACCAGGCGCCTAAAGTAGCCTTGCTGACAGAAGACGACTCAGGCATGATCATGTGAAATTAGTTTTGGCCTTCCAAGTTTAAAAGTGATGGTTTGTCTGTTGATTTCACTAAAGGTGAACGCAGTATTGACAAGGACATCCCGTCTGCGCAGCAGCCATAAAGAAGTATGTTTGACTCTTAGGGCAACCTGGACACAAGTGTAGACCCACGAAAAATCTAATTTAAGACCGCAAGTTTCAGTTTGTATCGCTGAAAGTACGTGAGTAGTTATACCGCAGTAGTATGTATAGAGTGCAATTGTCCACCATTTTGAAACCGACCACCCCTAACATACAAAAACAAGCCGCCATTTTGAAAATATGCAAATGAGGGCTGGGGTGAAACAAGTGCAATTGGCCACCATTTTGAAACCGACCACCCCTAACACACAACTACAAGCCGCCATTTTGAAAATATGCAAATGAGGAGGAGAGACAAGTGCAATTGTCCACCATTTTGAAACCGACCACCCCTAACATACAAAAACAAGCCGCCATTTTGAAAACCCACACACCTCATTTGCATAAACTCATTTCCATAAACTCACGCATGCGCACACCCCCCCAATACCCCCCCAAAACAGGTCGCTGTGACGTCAAAACAGGTTCTCGCGCATGCGCAGTGGGGGGTTATTAACTCCAAAGACTCTATACATACTACTTACCGCGGATCTACTCTTGTGCCCCGGTTCGGTCTTTCACAGTTTAGGCGAACCAAGATGATTGGAGACATAAGCCATTTAGTGGTAACGCTATGAAAACTCTTGTGAGCTTTTTGCCGGTATTCTGTGAGATCCTATAATAAGCCAATCACGACAATTCTGGCTTTTCAATTTGACATTGATTGGCGTTTGATTCATGGGTATTTACAAGTTTCCGCAAGACGGTCTGAAGCAATCCTTTGATCTTCTGCAGAAGAACGTTGAATTCGAACAAAGTCTGGGCAAGATAGTTTATTTGGATAATGTTTTTATATTGTTTACTATATTGGTCCACGTGCCCATGTGCGTCATTACAAGGGGCGTAATTTTAAAGCTGTTTCTTCCAAAGAGCTTCATGTACCTGATTGGCTAACAGATGTAGTTTGAAATTCACACGGAATTATACAGCCCTGATGTGATAATATTCCGTGATATTATGTATGTCTGAGTTTAGTGAGATTGTGGTATTTCATACCTTGCCTTGGATTCACAAAGTTATTTGAGTCTATAGGTACGAATATTGTACCGGTAAAAGTATTATTATAGGTAACAACAGCTTTTGTCAGAAATTTGAATTATCCCACAGTGTTTCATAAAATCAAGTTTATCTTGATTATTGTTGTGAAATTTATCATCTTGAAATTCATCTTTCTCGTAAAGTTAGTATGTTTTATTTGGTAAATATTATATTAATACCTTTATTTATTTTCACCTTGTAGAGTAGAAATAAATTTCTTCTCAAACAATATGTATGAAATTGGTACCGTATATTGTATGCATAATAAATTATTTTGAGTGGTCATGACGTCTTGACGAAATATGTCTTCGGAAGATTTCCGATATGTGATAATAATAGGCTATGCAATTCTAATGTATATTTTTATATCGTAGAGAATATAGAAAGTCTAGTCAAATATTGTAAGTTTGCTTTTTCACTTGTTAGTTATTAAATAGTTTTTCAGAGAACTGATTTGTTAGGGATTTATTTGTTCATTTATTAACTTTTTGTTTATGTAATTCATAGAGTTTTGAACGTCATTAAGTGGAAAAGTCTTCCGTCCGATAGTTCGTTTCAGGGGTGGTTTTCAAGGGCCAGAACTAGAGATCGGTCGACACAATATATCCCGAAGCCTGATCGAATGTGTATTGTGTTGCTTTGGTATGGTTGAGGGTGAACTTCATTTTCGATTCTGTTTCGATTCTCTGCTCTAATAAAACAGTATTTTGAGAAATATTATTGATCATGGCCGTCACTTAAAAAATTTAAACTACTCTGAAAAAAAATACTGTTTACCAGTCTGTTGCAAAACTGCACATCCACAATAAATTGTGTACCAGCAGTACACATTCCTATGTATATCATATACACATTACGGTTCACAATTTATTGTTAATTTGTACAAACACAGTATAGTAATTTTTTTACAGAGAAATGTAAAATTTTCTGTCTAGAAAATAGATTTTCTCCGTGGGAGAATTTGTAATTGATGCCAAAGGACTTAGAGCACAATACATGGCTAGACAATCTTAAATATGTAAAAAAAAAAACTGAGCTAACCTGGTGGTATTTATGTTTATATTTCTATGACATTCGGTACATCAATCAGAAACTGACTTACCAATATACGAGTTGTCAGAGCGTGTCCATCATAGCTCTCTAGATTTGTATCTAATACCGCTTATGCCGGTGCTAGGGCCCGTGTGGTCATATCATCCAAGTTGCCACATGAACAGGTACAATAAAAGCGTAACTGAGATGCAACACATATCACGAATCGTTAGATTCTTGGTATGTGCTTTAGAATACGTTAACCGAAAGGCTATACTGTGAAGTCATGTGGCTCTGTCAGTATGTCGGCACCTCTTCCCACTTTCCTTATATGTGTTGTAATTTAATTGATTTGTGTGCGGATGTATGACAAGCCAACCAATATTTTGATCTGTTTTGTTAATCTAGTAAAGTTGAGTCTGTTAATTGAGCCAGTCATATTATTTCAAAGTCAGTTAATTTTTTTCTATGTATTTTATACTTGATTGTGATAGGAGCCATGTGGTTCATTTCTGCAATAAAACACTTATTCTCTCTAAAACAATTAGATTGAAATTCGATCTATCAGATTGAAATTAGTGACCAGTCATTTATTGGATTGAAAAAAATCAATCTGATAGATTGAAACGATAAAATGAATCTGTTGTCGACAGAAATTCAGTGTACTTGTAGATGGAATATTGTAGATGTACGAATAGATTGGTCACTGATTCCATCCTAACAGATTGAATTTTCAATCTAATTATTTTAGAGAGTTGTAATTAACGGAATACCCTCCAAAGGTCTATAGGTCAATTTTTTAGAGAAGGATTCCGTGATTCAATTTTACGTGATGGTTCCTGCTTTTAATATTGAAACTTAATGTTAAGAGGACTTCGCACATTGGCTTCAATACACTACATACAATACAATTCAATCCATCTCTGTTTGATTTCTTGTCAAGGGGACGTAACGTTTCAATCCACATGCACACGGACCATCACACGGACACATTGGCGATAGGAGTTGGTTCCCTTCTGCTGTCATCTTGTGGTGGTTCTCAAGCGGGATGCACAGTCAAGAGTTCTGAGCACTATTCGTAATAACTCCAAGGAAGGACATTCTGATAATATCAGAGATGTAACTGTTTTATACGGTACACTGACGACAGTTGCCTATGTTACCCAGGATTCACTTGGGGATACCCAGGGGATCTGCAAAATGGGAGAAATAAACTGGTTACAAAACAAGCAAACTGCGTTGTTTGAATTTCATCGACAGAACTTTATTAATGTAGCAAATATTAATAGCGCAACAGTGTATCTACCGGCATAATTGGAGGACACTCCTAATATTATCCAGTATGTAATACATCTCCAAAATATAAGGCCTACAGTCCTCTATATTCAGGAATGGTCAACTGGGCTTGTACCTGTACTTTCTATACTACTGTAATAAAGAAAGTATTAGTTCTCTATCACATTTGACTCTACGCATCTGAACTAGAATTCTCAACATTAAACAGTAACGTATTCAAACTGGTAATAATAGTGTTACCTTAATCTGAAAATGGTGCATACCTCTATTAATAGGAATGGCATTAATGATAAGAGTCAGTAACCATGATGGTAATGACGGTGACCTTAATTGTAAGACAATGACATGATAATGACAAATCAGAAATCAATGGCTAATGTAATGACATTAATTGAAAATTGGTGCCGGTTATAAAATGATGATATTAATGACGAACAGTAAATTAATGGCATTAATCAAGACTGACCAGTAATACGGCATTGACATTAATTGCATATAATGACTAGCATGTAATATAAAATCACATATTGATGTAATGGCATGGATTGAAAATTAATAACTGCTTGTGAAATAATAGCATTAATTGTAAATGACTGACAGTACTGTACAATGACATTAAGTGGATATTAAGGACTGCTAGTATAGGATGGATTGTAATTATATAAATTGAAAATGGTGATGGGTAATCTCATTTGGAAAATAAACACATAAATTGCAATGGCAAGTACTATTTGTGAAATAACTTCATTAACTGTGAATTACAGACAAATTAATAATCACCAATTATGTGACCGTGACATAAATTGTGATGACAGTCACAGTGACAATGTGCATGAACAATAGATGAATCACATTTACCATGAATTGTAATTGGAAACATTCTTTTAAATCTTTAAGAGTCTCAATCAACTATCTATTCATTTAACAGAGTTTAGACCTGAGCGCAAGTCTCTCAGCGCAAGTCTCTCGGACTAGGTGCAAGTTCATTTCACCTATCAAATCAGGACGGTCATTAATTCATACACAGCACTCAAGAATATATATTTCTGCCTAAACCAGACTCCACGTTTCCAGATAATTAACGTGAAGCACATTCCTATGAAAGTCACGTGTTCTACCATGCTTGTTTTTACACTTTGTGACCCCGCTATCAGCTACAATATGGCATGACGTCAGTTTACGTTCTAAGTATACAAAAATGCATGACGGAGACGATATTCCTTTTAAATAAATTCTGTGGTACATATTTATAAGGTTTTCAGTGAATCTATAGCTCATCCTACTACATGGGGCTGTGGCCAATGCAAGGAAAATTCCCACATCAACAGTGCTAAAACAGCGGGACAAATGCGCTTTCCAACTCAGTCGACTTTCGACTGCTCAACACAGCTTAGAAACACATTTCCTTCATAAAACCACTACGTAACATAATTCTATAGACATTTATCGACAAAATGATGCATAGCATGAAGAAATCTGATAACACATACCTGCAAAATGGGAGAAATAAACTGGTTACAAAACAAGCAAACTGCGTTGTTTGAATTTCATCGACAGAACAACGCGCGCCAGTCAAAACTCCCAAAATGCGGACCGGAGCGGAAGCGGACTTTCCAAACTATCAAATTTTAAAAAGGGGGCCCCTGTTACAGCCCCTCACATTCACCCCCGGAAACAAAATGTCGTCCCCGACATTTCACATAACATCACTTGGGATGAGCCCGAATGTACAAAGACTATACGCATGAGCATCGCCAACAACAACAATCATGGAAACAACCAGTCAGGTAAAAGTTCTACACGGATAACACCTCCGATAAACTATGCATGCTAGTAACATCAGCCCTCACGGGAACATTCCCTATCCAATTGCAATGGATCATACACACGGTTGATCAGGCCGTATATCTAAACCATTTGGCAGAGTACTATTACTCAAATTGAGGACAAGTAAACGAGTATAAACTCACTAGCATATAAACAGTTTCTAATATTGGTTAGCCTTTGGGAAGTTCCTTACTCCCACACATCCACTTTCAGAATAATCTTTTCTGTACTGTGCTAGGACTACACATACCTAGATTGCTGTAGCCCATCCCCTAGTAGACTACCTGCTACATCTCTGGGGCCACCAATAGTAGAAAATCATCCAACAATTACTCAACTTTACCACAATCTTAACAGAGGTATGGCATATACGTTTCCACTTCCATCACATTAACATGATTTTCCCAAGACTATAGTTTTACTTGAATCTATTTACAATGTATTCAACGAAACGGTTGCCCAACTACAGTTCTATATCTGTTCACCACACCGGAAAGAAAATTTGAGGCTGGCACATTAGATTCGCTATATCGGAACGAATCTCGCGCATTTCGGCAGACCAGGGGAACTCTTTCTTTGCCTTGGATGTTGCAACCTCTGGTTCGGCTGCTGCCGTCGCCTCTTGCGACTGGCGCTCTTCGGATACAACGTTCACTCTGGGTTTCTGACGATTACTCATACCCAGTTTTTTCTGTCTCTCAGTCTCTGTTGACATCACTTCCACCACCTTCTGCAGTAGATCTTCGTCGGTCACATCCAGATCTTCGAGAATCGGCTTCAGCTCTTGTCGCAAATTGTCATTCTGTAGTCCAGTCTTTAGGGCATGGAGAAACATACCCTTCACCAGTCTAGGGTCATATCGGAGAATGGCATCGTCTTCCATGGACGCGAACATTATTTTCTGACGCAAGTCCATTAAATTTATCACGAAGTCCTGAGACTTTTCATTGGCTTTCTGGCCTGCTACCGCTAGCTGCTGGTATAGTTCGGTAGCAGATTTCTCACCATAATGTAGGCGAAGCATTTTTCGAGCTTTGGCCAGAGTCAACTCATCACATCTTTCAAAATATTTACCAATCCCAACACCAGGGCCTATACATTTGCGAACTGCTTCAACCACATCCTTTTCGGTGTAGCCTCGGTCTAGACCTGAATCAATTTGTCTAATGAGACTGGTAAATGATAGGCAGTTTTTATTATCACAGTCAAGCACTTGGCCGGAGATTCTGAACTCCCTTCTGTAGACTGCATACTCTCTTTCAGTGCCCACTACCTGTGCAGACTGCTCTGCACGTCCAAGGTTCTGACTATCTGGGCTCGGATTTCCCCGTTCTCCACCAATACTGTCCCTTTCTCCACCAATACGGTTCTCTGGGGTTAGCTGCTCCAAAAATCCCTGAAGTCCAAGAAGAGTTGCTTCTCCTTCATCATCTTTGGAACACTCTACGGCTAGGAATTTGTCAATGTTCTTCACAAGGGCTCCTTTCTTCTGCTCAGCAGTGTACACACCTGGCACTGCCAAGAACTCCAAGACCCGGACCAATGCCTCTGCTGACAGGGAATATAGCACCTGCTTAACTTGCAGCTCAATCTCTGCCACCTCAGTGACCTCGTCATCTTCTCCAGCCATATTGAAACCTCACAGAGACAACTATCCTGGCAAGCTCGCCAATTTGTTACCCAGGATTCACTTGGGGATACCCAGGGGATCTGCAAAATGGGAGAAATAAACTGGTTACAAAACAAGCAAACTGCGTTGTTTGAATTTCATCGACAGAACTTTATTAATGTAGCAAATATTAATAGCGCAACAGTGTATCTACCGGCATAATTGGAGGACACTCCTAATATTATCCAGTATGTAATACATCTCCAAAATATAAGGCCTACAGTCCTCTATATTCAGGAATGGTCAACTGGGCTTGTACCTGTACTTTCTATACTACTGTAATAAAGAAAGTATTAGTTCTCTATCACATTTGACTCTACGCATCTGAACTAGAATTCTCAACATTAAACAGTAACGTATTCAAACTGGTAATAATAGTGTTACCTTAATCTGAAAATGGTGCATACCTCTATTAATAGGAATGGCATTAATGATAAGAGTCAGTAACCATGATGGTAATGACGGTGACCTTAATTGTAAGACAATGACATGATAATGACAAATCAGAAATCAATGGCTAATGTAATGACATTAATTGAAAATTGGTGCCGGTTATAAAATGATGATATTAATGACGAACAGTAAATTAATGGCATTAATCAAGACTGACCAGTAATACGGCATTGACATTAATTGCATATAATGACTAGCATGTAATATAAAATCACATATTGATGTAATGGCATGGATTGAAAATTAATAACTGCTTGTGAAATAATAGCATTAATTGTAAATGACTGACAGTACTGTACAATGACATTAAGTGGATATTAAGGACTGCTAGTATAGGATGGATTGTAATTATATAAATTGAAAATGGTGATGGGTAATCTCATTTGGAAAATAAACACATAAATTGCAATGGCAAGTACTATTTGTGAAATAACTTCATTAACCATGTTAACTGTGAATTACAGACAAATTAATAATCACCAATTATGTGACCGTGACATAAATTGTGATGACAGTCACAGTGACAATGTGCATGAACAATAGATGAATCACATTTACCATGAATTGTAATTGGAAACATTCTTTTAAATCCTTAAGAGTCTCAATCAACTATCTATTCATTTAACAGAGTTTAGACCTGAGCGCAAGTCTCTCAGCGCAAGTCTCTCGGACTAGGTGCAAGTTCATTTCACCTATCAAATCAGGACGGTCATTAATTCATACACAGCACTCAAGAATATATATTTCTGCCTAAACCAGACTCCACGTTTCCAGATAATTAACGTGAAGCACATTCCTATGAAAGTCACGTGTTCTACCATGCTTGTTTTTACACTTTGTGACCCCGCTATCAGCTACAATATGGCATGACGTCAGTTTACGTTCTAAGTATACAAAAATGCATGACGGAGACGATATTCCTTTTAAATAAATTCTGTGGTACATATTTATAAGGTTTTCAGTGAATCTATAGCTCATCCTACTACATGGGGCTGTGGCCAATGCAAGGAAAATTCCCACATCAACAGTGCTAAAACAGCGGGACAAATGCGCTTTCCAACTCAGTCGACTTTCGACTGCTCAACACAGCTTAGAAACACATTTCCTTCATAAAACCACTACGTAACATAATTCTATAGACATTTATCGACAAAATGATGCATAGCATGAAGAAATCTGATAACACATACCTGCAAAATGGGAGAAATAAACTGGTTACAAAACAAGCAAACTGCGTTGTTTGAATTTCATCGACAGAACAACGCGCGCCAGTCAAAACTCCCAAAATGCGGACCGGAGCGGAAGCGGACTTTCCAAACTATCAAATTTTAAAAAGGGGGCCCCTGTTACAGCCCCTCACACCTACAACTCTGATAATATATGAGATTGTAGAGGAGCGCTGAACAATTAAACGCAACCTATCATGGTGGTGAAAAACGATGTCGGTGTACTGACAAGATGTTACATGACCACAAAGACAAATATATACTTACTGCATATTTCTAAAAACAGTATCAAAAGTGATCCCTGTGATGATTTGTATCCCAGTCACGCTTTTATTGTAGCTGTTCATGTGGACATCCATGAACAGGATATATAATGTCAGTTTCCGTATAAAGTACGGCCCTTCATGATTATGTTGTAAATCGCATACCCCACTCGCGGATGTGTGAATCGGAAAATCTTCAAGGTGACCCATTTGACGAGAAGGAATTACAATCGGTGGTGAACTCCAAAGAGGACCACTATCCCGTGGAACGAATACTGGAAGTGGCAAGGGTCATGTACTTGAAGATCCTCATGGTACTCATATGAACAGTCACAATCAAAGCGTGACTGAGATACATCATTCTTTAGATGACGACTTTACAACGAATATTATGGATTAAGAATACTAATCAGCTATACGGATTTGATATTTTGGAACTTCATGATGTCTTGCCGGCATCATTTGAAAACTGCATGTTGACCGCTTCTCTCTTGCAGGAAACAAGCCTATGTTTACGTATACTATGATTGACTTTTTTGAATTTGGTGCTAATACTGTTATATGGAATATGGAATAGGTCTTTGGATTATGGACGCGGATATTCTCTAATGGACGACAACTGAATTATGAATGACGGACCAGACGCTTGTAATTGTCTCCCTCAGACATGCACATAGTGTGACTGCCACTGACACTCCAAAAGAGAAAGGAACAAGTGAGTGTTGTGGTCACTATCTTAGCCCTCCAATGAGCGTTGTATGGGCGGGGCAGGGGGGTTACAACGTGATGACCATCATCTCTCTACTCAACAATCCTAAGACGACGAACTATCCGCCTGTGACGGCAGGTCAGATAACATTCAAGAACGTCACGACTCTGACGCTCCCCGAAGCTCAACGACCCTGTCACGATCTTACCGACCGTCAGTATCACACCGATCATCAGACCCAGCCGAATACAGACGTTAGCTGACAACCTCTCAATCTCAGCCACACCACGTCACCACCCAGCCTAGCACGGTACGACCAACCAACATCACGAATACAGAAGCGCATCCCCTCCTCTCAAGGATGGAACCTATCCACCACGAGCGGATCATCCTAGACGTCTCGTTGGCCCGTACCATATTTACTAGCGCGAGTTATACCACGCCAAAGGATACCTGCAGTCCTGGACGCCGGTGGAAACATCCCTTCATCTGCATCAGTGGCGTCCGACGGGGTCAGACAAGACGCATTTCGTCCAGAACCTCGTTCGATATGCCGAAAGCCGGGCCGTGCGGTTTCTTGGAAAATGGCAGACAACGAATGCGACGAGGTCTAACGTCACCTCTGTGGATCGAAGGACTTTCATCCGGACACCTTGATTATCATCGATGATCTCATGGCGAAACCGATGCTCAGGAGACCCAACTCTTCACCGAAGGCAGTCATCAGCGGCGGTTCGGCGTTATCTACATTGTCCAGAAGCTGTTTCTAAAAACATAGAAAATCGAACATCAGTTTGAATGGTGGTGTTTGAACCCGAGCGACGCCACTTACCTTTCGCTCCTGGCGAGAAAAATATATCCCGGGCGCACAAAGTTTGCAATGGAAGCCTTTGAACATGTTGAAGATGCGAAGTCCCACCAACACACGTATATGCTAATCGACCCGAAACAAGCTACCCTGGCACTGCGGACCAGATCTTTCCCGGAGAGACCAACACGTAGACCTATACATGGCGAAAGGATAAAGCACTTGCATACGGTTCAAGCCTTAATAGCGTTAAAATAAAATGGGAATAATAGTATGGTTGACACGCAAGTCTCTCTGTTCTTTTGTACTGATGAAAGGGGGTCATATGAATCCAGTCCAGCCCTCCCAGCAAGGGTGTAGGCTCATGAAAGCAAGCTACCTACATGCGAACCTTGATCTTTCCGAGGGAAATCCAAGACGTGCAGAAAGGTTAAAAGGGGAGGAGTTTCGGGCACCAAGGTTGGGTGTGCATCATGTCTGCTCGAGTACGGAAGCATGCATAGTGCCTACGCTCCAAGTACTGAAGACAGTCACTCCCGAGTTGACCCGAACTACTGTAAGTGGCGCTGATCCAGATCTTGTACGCTGTCTGCATGTGTGAGATCAGGCACTGCATCTGAAAAGGAAACGTCCATCTCTCGCCATTGCAGAAGTCCAAGTCGGAGCGGTATAAAGCAGATCTCAGGACCCTGTTACAAAAGCGAGTCCGCAAAGGACAAAAGAAAAAACTTACAAAAGTTGGGTTTCTTGATGTCATTATAGCTCCTGTGACTGGCTCCATGCTAGGCCTAGTACTGGGCGGACGTTTGGGTCGATGATGGACCATACGCCAAAATGGGCCTGGTCGAACTACGTCTCCTTCAAATCCACCAACCCGATCCCACTTGCTGTGAAAACGTTGAACACGCTCGATGAGATGAGCCAGATTTCACAACGGCAGGATTGAAGCGACAGTGAGACAGTGCAATGGTATACTCTCTAAAAAACTTGAGTGAACTGTTCCACTCAAGTTTGAGTGAAATGTACCTGTTCACTCAAACTTGAGTTACTTGACTCAACTTGAGTTACTTTTCACTCAACTTGAGTTAAAACCACTCAAGTTCACACAACTTGAGTGGGATGAATTTCCACTCTTATGCTTGAGTGAATGTCACTCAAGTTGAGTGCATTTAACTCAAGTTGAGTGAAAAGTAACTCAAGTTGAGTGAAAATCTCACTTAAGTATTGAGTGGGATGAATTTCCACTCTTACTTGAGTGAAATTTCACTCAACTTTTTTTAGAGAGTACTTGCGCTCCAGCGGTACATCGTGTTGATGGATATTACAAGACATCATATGTGCATTGGAAGCCTTTGTGGGTCATATCACTCCAGTGCAATTCAGTGAATAAATGAATCCAAGCAATTCTTGCTTCCTTGCAAAAAGTTGCGAGATCAATAAATTCATTCGTGCAGTGTGAAATATCGGGATCATCATGCCAAGCTAAATAGTATATATACATGTGTCAGATTGATAGGGCCTAAGGTTATATTGAATTATGTCAGCTTTGCGTCGTGTGAGTATTGCTTTTATTCTGCTTGTATTCATCTGTCATGTTTGGCAATTTGTTGTTCTTAATTGTATGACTATATAACCAGTCTACTGACTGCGTTTCAATAAAAGTTCTATGCATAAGTGTCCGACCGCAACAAGTTCAGACCCGTGGATGAAATAGACCTGTAGAAGTCAATCGTATTATAACCCCCCAGGAAGTGAGTGGATATCATTTAACGTCACTTTGAACAAGCTTTCAGTCATATCACAACATTTAGATCATATTCTATTTTACACCCGGGATGAATTGCTGAATTGGGACGGTCGTTTCGGTTCCCCACTTGCCAGTTTTGCCCATAGCTCTGGAAATAGTGTCGGGCATCAGACAGACTATATAAAGATATTAGTATGCTTCAGAATCAACTGGGTTGTCTGGCCGTGAATAAATGTTCCAAGCTCCGGTGTCGGTCCTGAATGCCTGGCACATGTTCGACTCCCGAAAACGACATCCCACTATTTCTGCAATACAGATCTTTTTGCTTGTCGCAACATGTTCGGACGTGTTTACCGGACGACCCATATGCCCGGAAGTCAAATAACCGGAAGATGTGCAACCGGAAAGGGAGAAATGGTTCAATACACATGTATGCGCAACCGGTAGTGGGCACAACACCAGGGTTGGTGGTTGGGGTTACAGTTGATGCATTAATAAGAAGTGTATCAGGATAGAAGCTCCGGGAATATATCATAGGCGCCGGAATGGGTGAAGTGTTTACATGTAAACAACTTTAAGCAAAATTAAGTTCTCCACAAATCAAGTACGATATTCCTACGAAGTAGGCTACCATTTGCAAATTGTCCGGTAATGAGTGAGTGAGTGAGTCCATCCGAATCCTTTCGTCGGCAAAATAAGGAGAACCGTTGACATTAGAACCTTGATTTTTGGCATGAACGTGCATTAGGGCATTGTTACCAGCAAGTTCTAAGCTGACCGAATTCTGATAAAAATTTGATTTATAATTATTTTTTTATTATTTATTGATGGCTCAGCGAGTGCACTGTCATGCCCATCGGGAACTCTTGGCTGTATGTTTCACTTTTGAAGGTTCATTAATACGGCATATCGTGTTGGACACACCGATTCTCGTAAAATCACCGATGTTAAGCGATTTTGAGCCCGGTCAAGATTTGGATGGGTGACCTCGTGCTGTACTGCTGGGCTGATAAGTGTCCAGGGTAATAGGAACTGAGGGCGATAATAGTTGCTACGCTAATGACTCACCAGCGGTGACATCTGGGAAAGTTAATAGTACCCATTGTCAATTAGAGACTGCTATATAAATTCTCTCACGGTAGCACATAGGGCCCCCAAGTCATCTCTCGAGAACACACTTAAATCATATCAAACCCTACTTCGTAGATCCTGTGACGTTAGTCACACTACTCATGTGATATGAAACAGCATATAACTTGTCATCATTGAACTTAGGGAAGAGTCAAAGATGTCTGAAATTGTGACCAGATTCTGTCAGGAGGTGGCCATTTTTGAAGGTGAAATGATGTAATATTTCCGCTATTTTCACCAATTTCGGCTATGAGTTGAATAGTTCTGATATTGAATTTATGAAGCAGAATATGAAACAAAATCAAAAAATATACTTCGTTCATCTCTATAGACAAAACTTTGTATGTGTTTATTACTAAGAGTGCTAAAAGTTGCCATTGTTATGAGGGATGAATGGATGCTTATTAGCTAAAATTATGAATATTATCTCCCCAGTTCTTCAGACAGTCCAAAGAATTCTTCCAGTCAATTCTGGCACACTGTCTTCATCTTCAATTATGAAAACATTAATGAAATATGAATCGGTCCGTGTAACCTTGCACAATTCAATTTTCGTTTATTGTTTTTGGTTTCTCAAAATCAAAAATTGAAATTTGACCGTCAATTTTCAATTTTCGTTTTCGGTTTCTCAGAATCAAAAATTGAAATTTGACACTCAATTTTCAATTCTCGCTTTTTGTTTTACTTCGCGCAAAAATGAAAATCAAATATTGAAAATTGCCTCGACTTGCCCGTTTTTCGTTTTCTGATTTTAACTTTGACGCATCACTGTTAACTGCGCACGCGCAAGGCTTATGATGTCACTTTCGGTCCGCGGAGTAGTATGGAAAGCGCAAATCGGATTTTTTAGGCAGGTATGGAGCACAATATGAAAAGCCAGTAGGGGGAAAAATATGGGAGTGTCACCACACTATAGATCCCTGGAGCCATGCATTCGAGCTAGATTATAATGGGCCAACTGCGCATGTCCAGAAGTGAGTAGGCATTCGTGCAGTAGGTGTGAAGCATTATATGGAGAACAACGGGGTTGATGCACATATGAGTTTCATTAAAGTAGGGTAAAATATTAAATACGTGGGTACCCTAATCATAACCCCAAAATGAACTTCCCGCGTCGATGCGTTGAAGCTTTTGACACCCGCACTTAAAGCGTTGAAGCGTTTTTGACGCTGAACGTTGACGGGCATGTGAACGCTCCAACGATCCAGGTCCCAAAAATAGAGAATGAAGATTGGACCTGAAGCGTTGAAGCAGTCAGACGTCTGGCATCAAACGTCACGTTTTGTGTGCTTGTTTGAATGATGGTTTACGGAACGCTGGCCATATACGGATTTCGCGGCCCATCACCGCGATGCTTACTCTTATTGGTATTAAATCTTTGTTGGTATCTTTATGAATACTATATTTCAAATCAATAACAAATAGCGGTTGTGTGCATGAATGCTGTTCGCTTTTGTAGCGCTCTAAACATCTATTTTTAGAAATGAGAAAATCTAAGACTGCGTCCTGATTGGCTCAGACCTCAATGCCAATAACCAATGACAACTACAGGATGCCACCTATCCAGACCTGTCTGGTGCATCTTCACAAGTCCAGGTAAATCGTGAATCGTCGCACAGGGTTTACCCGGACATTTTTGGTGATTCGAGTGAGTTTTTGAGTCCTTGCCTCAATCTCAAACATTTCATTCCCCGACGTTATTTTGAATTAGCATGTCGGTATCCCAAGCCGGCGGTTTTTGCTTTGACTCTCGATGACGATTTCAGCTTGACATCAAAGTTATGCCAGAGATGTCACATCTCAAACATTGCAGCTAGTGGTTTGGCGTAATGAGCTTGCTGAGCCTGTTCAATAATTGGTTTGATTTATAGGATACCCCTCGATCTTTGTTTTATCCAGAACTACCGTGGGCAACTAACCAAGGCAATGCATAGATACCCTAACAAATCGATCAATACACTGGCTCCCGAGGATGGCCTGGTGGGCCACATGCCTCTCACGCTCCACACCTCTTATACGACACGATTTGCGTTTTCTATTCTACTCGTCATACCGGAAGTGACATCATAACCCGTCCACGTGCGAACTTAACATTGATACGTCAAAGTTAAAATCAAAAAACGAAAAACGGACAAGTCGAGGCAATTTTCAATATTTGATTTTCATTTTTGCGTCAAGCAAAACGAAAAACGAAAATTGAAAATTGACTGTCAAATATCAATTTTCGTTTTTTGTTTTTGTAATCCCAGAATCAAAAATTGAAAATTGACGGTCAAATTTCAATTTTTGATTTTAAGATCACAAAAACAAAAAACGAAAATTGAAAATTGACGGTCAAATTTCAATTTTTGATTTTGAGATTACAGAAACAAAAAACGAAAATTGAAAATTGACGGTCAAATTTCAATTTTTGATTTTGAGAAGCCAAAAACGAAAATTGAACTGTGCAAGGTTACACGGACCTGAATCAACTCACTGAAGAAATGCACATCAACTTTTGACCTTGGGCACCATGACCAAGGCATATAGCATGGTGACAAAGTCAAACGGATACTCCAAATCATCTCCCTACGCCACCGTATAATCATATCGAGATAGGCCGACAAGACCCAGAATGTTACGGTAGCCTACTTCTGGACAGGGACACAGGGCTGCAGGCAGATTCATAACTATTTTATTCTATATCGAGCTTTCACACTTAAATTTGCGGGTTCGATAAAAAGTAAACAGGAAGAACATTTTGAGTTCTGTGCATTTATTCATCATATATAGCTTAATTTGGGGATGGAGGAAACTCTGGATATTGAGATTCGGGAATGAGCATTATTTTGCGAATTGCAAACTCCAACTGTGTGGCAGGGATCGATGTTCGCCGAGTGCGCGTGTACTTGGCATTAGCAAGCACTGCGAGGAGGTTGTGTCAGAGCGGCTTGAACAGGAGACGGACAAATCGTCATTGAAAACAGACAGTGACTAGAATCATCGTGGTACAATTTCCATATCATCTATTCCAAACGTTTTGTGAGGTATAGAGCACTCGATTACAACCTTTGCATGTTGCGTTTTTAGTGAGAGAAATTCGCATTGAATGCCAGTCGATTGAACAGGTGAGAATAAATTTGTACAACAACAACGCCGGGGAAACTAAAGCCATCAGATCACACAGTCCCCAATTCGTGACCTACGATACACGCATTCGTAACATTTGGTGCACTGGTGTGTGGGGTGTGGTGGTGTGGGGGGTTGGAGGGGCTAAGGTAGCCAAGTTGACATGGCTTCGTTCGTTCCTCTCAATGAACTTACATGTACACTCCGGGATGCCCGGATCACAGGGCTCCATGGGTCTTTCGGCCTCCATACGGAATAAAACAACCCTCCCAACTCTCTATTGTTTGACGAGCTCCGCAGAGTTTTATTAAAATCATGAAGAGCTGATTCGTCTGCGGTCTTCAAACATAAACGGCTGGTTGAATTTCTCCTCCATTGTATTCGTATGTGTCACGTGATCGTATCGTATCGTACGAATCACGTGACCGTACGAAGGTAATGGCGAAAATTCTGCCGGCTGTTGATGTTTGAAGACTGATCGCAGACGGATGAGCTCTTCACAGCGATCAAACACTTAGCTGAACTCGATAGAACGAATAGACAGAGTTGTGGGGGGGTTGGGGGGTTGTTTTACTGCCGGATAGAGCCGAACGACCCATGGAACCGTGTGATCCCGGATTGTACATGTAAGTTCATTGAGAGGAATCATGGCGTAGTGTAGGAACGAACGAAGCCATGCCAACTTGGCTAGGGCTAAGGTGGATAACAACAACAAAATGGCAGACCTCGGAATACATCTGTAATGTCGATGGGGGGCGGTGGGGGGGGGGGGGGTCATATTCAGAACATGTCATTCCTACGCAACATCCCATATGTGAAACGGAACATCCAATGACACGATTCATGTGATCACCATTCATAAAGAGCATGTAATGTACCATATCGGACTACAATACTGTAATAACCACATTCATTATACAACCTTGATTCATACAGAACATCTAATCCCATAGGTGAATACCATTGAACTTCCCGACACCACGAATGTTCTATATAGAACAATTCAATGCACAGCATTCCATAAATAACACCATTCTTGCAGAATATCCAATAATGTGGACAGCTCAGAACAACATTCATACATCCGTTCACATTAAAAAACATTGATTTATGCGGAACATCCCATTTGTGAGCACTGGACAAGTAGAAACCCATCATATAAGCTTATACAGACATCCCATATGTGAACACATCGTTTATACAGAACATTCCCTATCTGAAAGAACATCCCATGTGTGAACACCATCCTCCATAAAGAACATCCCATATAAAACACCCTTCTCCATAAAGAAAATTTTGTACCGTATGTGAAAACCATCCCCTATAGAGAACATCCCATATGTGAATACCATCCCCTATAGAGAACATCCCATATGTGAATACCATCCCCTATAGAGAACATCCCATATGTGAATACCATCCCCTATAGAGAACATCCCATATGTGAATACCATCCACCATAAGGAACATCCCATAAGTGAACACCATCCTCTATAAAGAACATCTCATATGTGAACACCATCCTCCATAAAGAACATCCCATATGTGAACCCCATCCTGCATAAAGAACATCTCATATGTGAAGTTGTGAACACCATTCTCCATAAAGAACATCCCATATGTGAACACCATTCTCCATAAAGAGATCTCAAATTTGAAAACCATCCACCATAAAGAACATCCCATATGTGAACACCATCCTCCATAAAGAACATACCATATATGTGAACATTCTCCATAAAGAACATCCCAAATTTGAAAACCATCCACCATAAAGAACTACATCCCATATGATATGTGAACACCATCCTGCATATTCATAAAAAATCATCCCATATGTGAACACTATCTTCTATCATGTCCATAAAGAACATACCATATGTGAACACCCTCCTCCATAAAGAACATCTTATACGTGAACACCATCAACAATAGCATCCCACACATGAACAACATCGATGAAGAATGTCTCGTATGTGAGCGCCATTAATAAAGAACACCCGATGTGAACACCATCCATAAAGAACATCCCATTTACCTAATTCTGAAATCAAAAGGGCATTGATGGATCCTTGGAAAAGCAAAATGGAAGGGAGCATTTTCTCCACATATGATTAATTTAAAGTATGGATTTGTTTAAAATGTATGCGCTAAACCTTATTTCCTTTGTATTGTAGCCAATCCCACAAGCAGCTACCACTTCATTTACGAGACGATGGCTAACTGTGGCTGGCTCTACAGCATTGTCTGGTTCATCCTCCTCCTCGTATTCGGATGGCCAATCGGGTTCTTTTGTGCCATCTGGTATGTGCTGATCAGCCCGTTCGCGGCCTGCTGTAGTGGCTGTATTGAACTAGTGAACCTATTAGAGCGTGGAGTCAAGCTACCTAGGACCTGTGCCCAGAACATGGTCAGCCAAAGTCCCCTGTGCTAGTCTCACTGCGTTTCCATGGTTACCAAGGTCAGGTGGTTACTCACCATGGTTACCAAGGTCACGGTCAGGTGGATACTACATTTCCATGGATACTGCCATTGCTAGTCACCCTGTGTCAGTCTACAGTGTCTGGTTACCAATTAAGTAAGAGTACCAAGGTGGCTACTGGAACATCAACATGTACCACCCTGAGACCGATGCAGATATTGGGAATTTGCAAAATTTGCACAAAATTCTTCACAACTGGGACAAACTGCCACTAGTTTAGAAAATTTACATTTAGGATATTATTATTAGATTCCATGTAGGAGCGAACCATGTATCGTCCCTTGTCAGAAACTGTCGGTCGTAGTGGTGTAGGTATTATTTTAGATGAATATTATTCCTTATTTTTCTCATTGAAATTTAGATATATGATCCTGGTCTCTCACCTTTTCATATTATCTCACCCTTTGTGGTTTTTAAATTTTTGGTGTCTGCAATTTAGGTGGTCATTCCTATGTGACATCCAATCTTGGTGACAGTATTTTGTGAGGTTGAAATTTATGATCTACATTTTATATTTTCAGCTGAGATTTTTAGGGGATTATTTTGATTTTTAACGGTGTCATAATATTGAAGATACTTTCTTCGTGTATTAGGTTTCTTAGCTCATTTTTTTCTAATGTATGATAACATGTTTTTTTGCTCAGTCTGAATATTTTCTTACAAGATCCAGTGTTTTTGTTTTGTCCGAGAGACTTAAATTTCTATGTTAAGAAGTAAGTTTCCAGCCTCTCATTTTGATTTCGAAATAAGTCTACTTCAGTGTGTGATAGGTGTTTATTTGATTTACACTGTAAGAAAAGATGACAGGTTCGTCAAAAAATGTAGGACGTTGGAAGCACTCCGTGAACTCTGAAACTGGCTGGGATGATTGGATCAGAGATAATCAACCGCACAAAGAATTTCAACTTTCACGGGTCAAAAAATATCTGTCGTGATATAATTATCATTCATCGTGTGTTGCATATATGTAGCAAAATTGAGGTCATCAATTTGACCCAAAAATCAGGATTTTTTTTTTTTTTGGTGAGCGGATTTGTTTGTGTGACCATGTTGTGAGTAGATATATTTTTTCGAACTTTCCCAGTTGATAATTTTGGAGATGCTGGGAGAAGAGCGCAATCAAAATATCACTCACCAATTTATTTTTGTATGGCTGAACAACTTTACATACATTAATTCAATGACTGTGCTGTAATGCATAACCTAGGCTCTTGTAATGCGATTTACTGTCATTTTTTTTGGGACAAGGTACTTGTGAAACGTTCATGGTTAAAACACGTCCCTGGAATTTTCATATTATGTGGTCGAGCTGGTTTACCAGTTTAATGAGATATTTCCTATTAAAAGGCGTGACTGAGTAATAAACCATTTCGTCGAACTCTCTTCAGTGATTTCCTATTCTGCACATATATATGTATATATAACTTGAAGGCTTATATTATGATACAGGGTTTGCATGGAGCTCTTAATATATTAATTACTACCAAATCTGATGAAGAATATATGCTTCTGTGTCAACCACAAGTCATTACCCATGCCCTGTGTCGGCATTCTGTACTTAAATTCACTGCCTGCCTGTCAGATGACAGTGTATATATATGTGGGAGTACAGGGTTATTATTGAATTTTATCAATATCTGATATGATCATAATGATCTAATACTGGTGCACACATTATACAATCTGGCTACTCTGCTGCATCAACGTTCTATATTTTTTATCTATATGTAACACTTGTCATAACATTTGTTCAACATGTTCAAGGTCTAACATTGCTGTGGTCATAGTACTGGAAGACCTGTAAGCTATTTGCAGGTTTATTGCATTGATAGCTTACATGTACCTTGTGAAAATTCGGAAAATTTATAAATGTACTCCAAATGGGTTGGGGGTGAACATTATTTTTTTTTTTTTCACATATATTATATCTCAATTCATCGGAAACTTTTTAATAGGTTGTTGTACATTTTTTTTTATCAGAAGTAAATATTGGCACGATGCTGCATGCATACATTCTGAAAAACTGAGACTGTTTATGAATTATAAATAATTAGAAAATATTTTCATTAAAATATTGAACTGAGCTGCTCCACTTTTAGATCAAACATGACAAATGTTTCATTTGTATTCATCATGTAAAATTCTTTTCCAACAAATTTGAACTCAACTGTTAATTTATTCTTTAAAGGTTCTACCAAATACCCCCTACTTACTTTGCATGAAAACATACAGAGAAGCTGTACAAATAAAAAGTGAATAATTTTTTCTACAAAAAATGACATCAAATTGGATATTTTAATGCTAAAAAACAGATGGGGTGAAAAACGTACTGAAGCTGTAACATCTGAACCGTGACATCAGAGTAGGATTACGATCTTGTTGCATAATATCGACTAGTCGATTGTGTCGGACGTCCTATTGTGACGCCTGTTGCACAGCAATTGGGTATGATACTATCATGATGACATCAACAAAGGCATTACGTTTCAGCTTCGTAACGTAGTTGGTGTTAAAATGGAAATGTTGCGTAGACTATTCGCTACGGTTGCTGGCTACGAACGACTGTAATCAGACTGCGACATCATGGGTCAGCAGGTCACAGCCTTCCCCGTTTCCGAACAGGTGTGGGAATGCAGGGTTTCAGGTTTGATTTTTTCAAACTTCGACCATTCCCCAAAAACAGCAAGCTGCTATTAAATGTCAAACATAACCCCTTCCAACATTTTAGCATGAGAAAATCTGGGATGTCGGGGACCATTCGGTAGAACCTTCAATATTGCTAGCAATCTAAACAATACATATAACTCAATCTTGTATAGCCTGATCTATAAATTAACTAAGCTCCCCGTATATTTTCCAGAAATAAGCTCATTCAAAATGTGGTTCCCACTGATTGGAGGAATCTTTCACAGTTGGTTACTTGTGAGAAGTTTTAACCAATCGTGGAGTTTCAAGTATGATATTATATGGTTGGTGCTGTAAACATTTCTACATGTATCGAGCCCATAGCTTTAGCTGCGGAAAGCTCAATATAGGTATTTAAATTATGTCTGTGTGTGTCTTTGTTCTTGTCCCTGTCTGGAAAAAGTAATGGAAATTTTTTAGAAGCTTTGAACCTAGAAAATTGTTCCTGTTCACAGCTTCTTGGCAGCACCACACACCACCTGAAATAAGCCCCGCACCTACCCCTCCCCTTCTGGAACCGTCTATTTTTGCCGGGTGCTTACATCATGCTACATTTACTCAACCCATCCACAACCATAAGTGGCATATCCCCACCCACTGGGCACAGAGCTCCACCCTTTATCTCCTAAACCAAGCTTCGCCCAACCCAACACCCTCGTATATTCCTGGACCTTACATCATGTATTGATCCCATCCGCTACCCTTGGTAGCATGTCCCCAGTGCCTGACCCTCTATCTACTAAACTAAGCCTCACCCAACCCCATACCTTCATATATTTTGAAAGCCTACATCATGCTACTCCAACTCAACCCATCCTCTATCCTCGGGAGCATGTTCTCACCCCCGGGCACCCATCTTCTTAAACTAAGCCTTGCATGACCCCATACCCTCATATTCTGGGAGCTCACATGTACATCATGCTGCACTTATTCAATGCATTGCCCAACCTCATACCCTCATATTTCAATTTCTAAATGGAATTTTAAATTTCAACCTTAAAAAAACATTTTGCACAAATTTCAGTTTTTTCCTACCCGGTATGTGTAGGAATTATATACCGGTGATATATATAAAGTCAATTGTTCTTCTTGTTTGCTTTTTTTTTTGTCTTCAAATTTTTTTTGTTGTTGATACTTTTAAAAAAAAAATTAAATTATTAGTATTTTTCTTTTTTTTTCTTAACATTTTTTTTTCCAGCAATTGATCTGATTGCAATCTTGGTGTAGTTCAGCTACCCCTCAATGAATTGCAACCCCAAAAGGGCTCTATCTCTAGGCGGAACCTCATATTCACTTTCAAACTTTATAATATCTATTGCTGGTGAAATTGTACTAAATCTTGACTATTACTGGTATCAATTGCCTAAAAGCTTGTCATATTTTGAGGGCACCAGACAGTCCTTGAATGTTAGAATTAAATTTAGTGCCCTATTTGATTAGTAATCCTGGTACATCTGTGGGTACTTGACACAAAATCTCTTTGAGCCCACACAGCTGAATTGTTTGCACACACCAAGCATACACATGTAAATGCACTTATGTACTACATGTAGCTGAACCCCTTTATGGGCCATATTAAATATGTACATGTACCTGTTGTGTACTCGACCCCAATTGTATTAGAGTATAGCTTCTCATATTCAAATGATTTCGGGGATTTTATGGCAAGAGCTTGGAGAAAATGTACCTATAATCACACAACTGGAAGTCTTTCCCACAGTTAAGGTGCTTTTTACCAGTGCTCCATACATGTATATATATATCACAGAGTTTTGAGGGTACCACTAGAGTGGACCGTGGTTCATTTCAATACTCTAATACTATTCATGGAGATTCCAGTCCCAGCTTCTTAACAAAATTTTGTATATTCATATATTTTTCTCACTCCAGCATGCCCAGTATGGGTAAACCAAGACGGTAAATTGCAGAAATACCATCTAGTGGTAATGCTGTGAAAAATGTGTGCCAGCATTCTCCGATATCCCATAATAAGCCAATGATGACAATTTTGCCTTTTCGATTTGACATTGATTCAGATTGTCATTCGATTCATGGATATTTACAGTTTGGATACTGTTTCTCTATATTGTTGTAACTTACTATATTGGTCCACATGCTCCATGTGTATAATTAAAAGATGGATCATTTTAAAGGTGTTTCTCTCAGATAGCCACCTGATTGGCTGACAGATGTAGTTTGAAATTCACACAAGAATTATATAACCCTAATGTGAGATATAATATTTGGTAATATTATTTTGGAGTTCGGGGAGATTGGCACAATGCCTGGCATATACCTGAACTTATCTATCTATATATATATCTATCTGCTAACATTCATTGAGAAGTTACATTTTATTGCTTCTTGCTGGACTCGGTTAAAATTACATTGAGATATGTATAATATACCAAAATAGCATCTGTCCATTGTTGTAGATTGTTGTTTGTTGCGTCGCTTTATAGCTGAAATATTGCTGAACGCGACATTGAAACTCAATTCTCTCTCTCTCTCTCTCTCCTTGTTGTCTGTTGCTTATTGTTGGTACTTTTTTTATTCAATATATACACTGGTGTATAAAATTCATGTCAGTTATATGCATACATGTACTTAACTATTCCTATATTATTGATTGTTTATTCCAGCTTTATAGTATGTGTTAACAGGTGTTGTGGCAGTGTTCACATCATCACACATCTCTTAGCTGTTCACTGAACATATTTTATCAATATAATAACTCTGTAGATGCGAGCATATTGATTGTTGCCATTCAAGAAGCATGTGCACCTTGCACGCATGATCAAAATTTCGGCCACACCTGAAGTATCATTTTGTTGTACACTATTGGCCATATACAGGCAATGCATCTACAGTGATACCTGCATATACCGACCGTGCTTGGGACCAGGTTATAGTGTCGGTTTTGACAGGGTTCTGGTATATCAAGGTTCAAAATACTTAAAATTCAAGTATTGGGTCCAACTGGGCATAGTGTGTGTATTTATGGCTTGTCACTTTATAGTGAGTTTGGTCCGTTTCTCATGTGTCGGTATTCACTGGTTTCACTGTACTTGTATTTAACCATATTCTGTGTGTGAAGGTTAGGCCGTACCAATTTAGTCTTTGACTGGCAGATTTTTTTTATTTATTTATTTTTTTTTAAATTTAACATTAGAGGCGATAGTAAAAATGAAACTGGACCACAGAAAGAAAGGGAGATGAACTTCAAATGTCCAGTTTTATTTTTATTTTATTATTGCTTTCAATCTTGAAAAGAAATCTGCCCTTGAAACAAAAAATAAAATTGGTATTGCCTTAGGTATCTATTTAACATGTTTTATTCTCAAACAGAAACATTCCTTGTGTAATTTTTGGTGTGAATCTTTTGAATTGTGTTAATTACTATTAATGTGTATGATTCAGAAATCCAAGACTTCTTATAGACTAAATTATAGAGATGTATTAACATTTTAAGTATGGTAATTTTAATCAAAATATATTTGCACTTTGCTATTTTATGGTATTACTATTGCACGTGATCAACCAGTTTTTCCATCATTGGATCCTGGCAACTGTACATTTCTATCCACTTGTTATGTATGTATTCAATATATGTACAAAAGTAGAATACTAGTACCGGTATAGGACTGTAGACGGTCATAGAAAACCTGTTCATGTATACATGCTATTTTATGCTCTTATTTGAAATGCGAATCAGTAAATGTTGCCATTTTCTGTTCAATATACCTCATGCCAGAGGTCTGTCCAAGGCTTTGTACTTCGAGATTTTATTCATTTTGCAATTAAATATTCTCTGGATAAAGATAAACCTGCCATATTTGTTAATTTTTACCCTCAGCATTGACCGAAGGGGACATCATCCATCTGCTAGCTTGTCTGTCATCGATATTACGACAATACTAGTATCTCTTTGAGGAATATACCCAAATTCCTACAACAGTTGCAGAGCTGGTGATGGACCCATTGAAGCTGACTGACCTCACCTATTTGTTTTAAGCTCAAACTACATCAAAACTGATTTGATGCTATTAGCAAATGTCAAAGGAGATGATATGATAAGGCGGGATTTTGGCCTATATGTGGTGCGGTTGAAATCGAAAAAAAGAAATGTCCTGAAAATATTTGTGTTTAAGGTAACGGCAAGAGAAAATATATATACACAATATGTTAAACTTTTAGCTCGATTGTGTTATGACTATAGTTATGAGATGAAATTGAAAACCGCAGCATGTGCTATTTCGTGAAAAAAGGGTGTAAATCGAGTCGATTAAACACACATTTAGACACCAGTGACCCCTTTGGACCAAAATGCCATTTAATCTGGTCAAGTTCGGTGGCATTATATCTTCACTGCTGGAAAATCTTCGTGTCTAAATGTGTGTTTGAATGACTCGATTTAGACCCTTTTGTCACGAAATAGCACATGCTGTGAATTTTAATTTAATGACATAACTTAGAATCATAGCACAATCTAGCTAGAACTTTCACATATTGTGTACACATATTTTCTCTTGCCGTTACATTAAAACACCATTATTTTTAAGACATTTTTTCGATTTCAACCGCACCACGTGTAGGCCAAAATCCCACCTTATCGTACCATCTCCTTTATACACTGATGCAGTTATGCTTACTGATCCCAACCCTAGTGAAGTTGATGGACCTATATTCTAAAGTCAAAATAGGGGACGGTGGCTTTTTGCATGATGGCTATTTGTAGGAACTCCAAAACATGTTCAAGAACTTTTGAAGGAACGGATTTGATTGGTCTATTTATAAACACACGCTTTGGGCAATGCATTCGTGTGATGTAAACAATGAGAATGTTACACGACATTACCATCATGGCACCACAATGAAAATGTATCAAGTGTGGTGACGCAACCTGGAAGTTCCATGGTGCTTTGAAGCTAAAGTTAGAAGTTTGAAGTTAGCTTTGTGCTAACACAAATATCAAGTGCACATTTGACATGGGTTCATTATTAATGTATCAACTTTGATACAATTGATTTTACTTGGAACCATAATGTTCAGTATCCGATATGGAGAGCAAGCCCAAGTGAGATCCATTGGCAAGGTAGCCACATATCAAATTTGGAAAGAATTCATTCAGGTTTTCGAAAGTTATTATCCAGAAACAAAATTTTAACTTGGCCCCCCAGGGGGTGCCACCTATAAGCAGTTCGGCATGAAAAACAAGCCCAAGCGAGATCTTGAGGTGAGGTACCCACATACCAAATTTGAAATGAATCCGTTCAGTTTTTCGGAAGTTATTGTCCAGAAACAAAATTTTAACTTGGCCCCCAGGTGGCGCCAATAGGCAGATCCGTGTGGAAAACAACTGAGGCGAGGTATCGACATACCAAATTTGAAAAGCATCTGTCCAGTTTTTCAAAAGTTATTGTCCGGAAACAAAATTTTAACTTGACCCCCAGGTGGCACCACCTATAAGCGGAACGGTGTGAAAAGCAAATTTCAAGTGAGATCTTGAGGGGAGATTCCCACATACCAAATTTGAAAAGAATCTGTTCAGTCTTGGCATGGATGCAATATAAACGGAAACAGTCATTTAGTCTACAGTGTTATTGTTCATATCCATGCTAACACCGCATTTGGAAGAACTGCAATCTTAAATGACCTCTGGTTGCAAGGTATCAACATACAAAATTTGTATTTTCTATTTGTATTGTCTGGAAGCGAAATGTCCGCTTCATTGGTCCTTAGATGGCACAGCATTTGGATGGATGTTGAAAAAATGCACTCTCGAGTACATTTGCTATTTATCAACACCAAATTTGAGAAGAATTTGTCTTGCTGATCAGAATCAGATTTCCATGGCAAACAAGTGTATTGATCGATCGACAACGATTTGGTGTAAGACTCACGAAATATGATTGACAAAGGATCTGCTGCAAGTTGTATTGTTAGTCTTTTGTCCAGGATATTACCTTTTCAATGGGAGGTCTTACACCAAAGCCTTGCCGATCGATCGATACACTGGCTTGGTTGATTACCCATAGCATTTCTGGATATGAATAGCTCTTGAGGTTTTCTCTAAATTGAACCAATCAAGAAGCACACTAAGCCATGCTCATTACGCCAATCTGCTGAAAGATTTGAGGTGTGACTGGTTTGAATTTCATCGCTGGCCAAACTACTTTGATGTCCGGCTGAAATTGACATCGGAAGTCAAAGCATAAATCGCAGGTATGATACGGACATGCTCATTCAACACAAGCACAGATGAAATGTATGAGATTGTACAATAGAGGCAACGACTCGAGAACCCCTTCAAATCACCAAAAATTAAACATTTATAAATAATGTTGGTGTTTGTTACCAAATCAAACCTGTTATCACTTTAATGCCAATATCCTCCATTTGGAGATCTTCTGCAAACAAAATTATCTCCCTTGATCGCTGTGTCGATCGTCCGCCAGGTGGCGTGCACTCCGCGCATGTCCATCACTCTTTTTCCCATGTTGAGCAAGACCTGTTTTGAGTCAAGGCCGAGCAAAGAGGGGAGGATGGGTTGGGCAAATCAACGTTGATAACAGGTTTGATTTGGTAACAAACACCAACATTATTTATAAATGTTTAATGTTTGTGTCCCAAATCTTCACCTGTTATCACTTTAATGCCAGACTCCCAACAGAGGAGGTTGGGTAGCCGGCCTTGTGACTTGCTTTTGGATTAAGCGGAGCACGCCTTGTTCTGATTTTGTAAATCTAATATGCTTAATAATATCCTGATAATTCCCGTGTCGTATAGAAGCGTAGGGAGCTCAAGGTATTACAAGTAATGCGGCGAGAGGTGGACTCTGTTCCATCGTTTGCTCGCATACTTAGCTAGATAATCAGATGCCATCGTGATGTCTTGAAGTCCCCTTGTCTCTGGCATGGTATGTCTTCTATACTTACCGAATTGTCGGGATCTTGCTTGCTTGATCGGTGCCCCCCCCTTTTTTTTGATAGGAGTGGTAGACTATACCCTAGGTTGTAGCTATAGGTCCAGTGTAGTCATCCTATCTGTCTGTACAGACATGTCTGAAGATAGCAATCAGTATGAGTTGAATTGATCGTCCAAGCGCAGGTGTCAACAGTATCGTTTAACGATAAGTTTTCCCCAAAGTGGCCCGGACGTCACACTGGCTCATCTTGTGAGACGATGTCTCCATAAAGGAGAAGGAGCGTTGATGGCGAGTTGGTTAACCCAGTCGGCAGTCTTCTTCAACCCAGACGGTGATCATGGACTAGTGATGTCCGCTGATGGGTCTGTTAGAAGTGATGAGAGAGGAAGACAGCTGGAACCTCTTGTCGGTTCTATAAAGAGTGCTCTAGGCCTCTGACTGGTTTTTTTACCTCTGACTGGATATAAAAAACCTCTTCTCCTCCAGCAGGTACACGAAACCTGTTAGCGCTGGAATCTGGTACAGTCTTTGGATGTATGGTCCCCGACGTGTGGAATCGTTCTAAATGACGAAATCCGGGATGGGATGAAAGGATCTGGTTGACCAGTCTGTCATCCCTGTCAAGGAACTAGGTTCTACTGCGCAATGCTCTGATTGCGCAGTGAAGACTGTCATGGATCTGTCTTGCAGGACAGGATCTTGACTGTAGTTGGTAGAACTGGTTGAATGGCAGGCGCAAGAATGCCCTAGTACCACATCCAGGTTTCCTTGGGTGGTAACTGATGTGTTCGGCGAGACTGTGAGGTGAAGATCCTGGAAAGCCGAAATGCTGGAACGTAGTCGGTTCCGTGGGTGAACTTGACAGCTCTGGATGATGCTGAGTGATACCCCTGTGTACTGCTTGACTGAGATTCTCTGCCCTAATGCAGAAGGAAAACCCAGCTGTTGCTGGAACAGAAACAGTGTTGACCACAGGTCCTCTACTATAGTACATTCTCCGGGCTTGATGCGACTGTACAGTAAATAGTCGCTTGCTGCTGTCATTGTCTGTACAATTGGTCCTGGAGAAAAAACCCTGGTCTGCAAGGAAAATCTGGACCGTAGCAGACGTGGGGGTTCGGCCGTTGCGGGTCCCGGTGTCTCCGTGGAAAAGTGAACTTCCGGTTGTAGTACCCTGTAGGACCTGGAGGAAGCTGTCGGCGGGAACCCTGAAGTGATGTGAAACACATGGTGTTGTGACATGGTATTGCTGATACCATGCTGCTAGGACCAGTGTCGATGTTTCTAGAAGATGGTGACTGGAATCTTGCTCCCCCCCAAACTTGACGTAACTGACGACCGTACTGAACGTTCGTAATCAATGCTGATGTGTTGTACAACCGCAACCTCCAAGGGGGACCGCCTTCTAGCGTAGATATCCCTAAGGAAGATGATGCGCTGCTTGTCTATCGTGGTATCCATGTGATGTGTCGGCTATCTGTTGCCGGACTAATGGACCCCTCTAAGCTATGAATTCCGCATCGGTGAATGTGAACTTCTATGTGCTTGGTTGAAACTGCCTCAGGCATCGCCACTCTGGAAGGGGGGTGAAGATGTTCCGGGACGAGCATCCTTATATTGCTTGTTCTTGCGCTCAGAATCAGTTGTAGTTGAGAAACTGTAATGAGGAGTACCTGGAGCTAGCCAAACTGTGCTAGGTCCCGGGTGAGTAGTAGACTGTAGTTCCATCCCACGGACCTCTGGGTCATGGTGTTGATGGTCTGGTTCTCGGTGCAGGTTCCAATGCCGGAAACCTGCCTGTCGCTTGAATATAGCCGTACTACATAATCCGTGGGGTCCCAGGAAATATCCCTGGACCGCCATGATCATCGAGGCGAAACTCGAAAAAAGGCCTCTGGAAACGTCGAAAAATGACGACAATCGGGAGTCGGAGTCCAACTCTTGTAGAGTCGAATATGCTCAGTAAGTGTCCGGCTCCGTCGTCTGGTCCGGTCTCTACTGTCATCCCGATGAATGCTGGAGTCCGAGGTTCTGTTCTGGAGTCCTAGCTCGCATTCCGGATTAGAGGTGACTATCCTCGTGTCCTATTCCAGTGTCCGGGTCCGTGTTGACTTGGCCTTGGAAGGGACCTCAATGTGAACCTAGGCTTGCCCACTGTAGACTGGGTGTCTCATTCCAAAGAAAAACGTGTTAAGTCAAAACCGACTAGCCGTTTCTCCCGAAATAGATTCCCCTGATCATGATGTCGGGTGTAGGTGGAGTCCTAGATTATCCGATGAGGGGTAGGATCCGGCTCTTAGAAGACTGAGGATGATCGCCAGATGAAGTGTCGGGATCTGGAGTAGACGTCACGTAAGGACTGACTTCTTCGACGCTGATCTTCTATATCATCAGGGTCGACCGTTCTACAATCAGGTGAGTGAAGACTCGAAGCTTGGGAAGGATGAAAGGATGACTAGTGGTTTGAAGGTGAAGCTTGAGAACCATCAATTCTGACTGACGAGGTTGACCTCTGTCCCGGTCGGAAGATTCCCTCTTTACCTTGGAACTGTCCTTTCTTGTAAGGGTGAACACCACTCTGAGCATCTTGCTTGGGTTGTCCGAGTTCTGACCGGAAAGACCCTCCGTGGCGATCTCCTCTGTAAGAGTCGATAAGGCGCCGAAGAATTCCATCTTGGCCCGTGAAAAAGGTCAATGATCCCGCTTATGCTTCACGTCTGGGTCCTGAATCACCTTTGAAAATAGCCGTCAGGAACCAATCAGAGTATGATGTAATTCTGTGTTGTGTCAGCATCATATCTTCCACAGCACAGGCTTGTCTCTGTTGAAGTACCCCCGCTGGTGTCCTCGTGAAGTTCAACAGTCTGTCAAGATCCGGTTCAGACTTCGGGCCCTGAACGGTGGATTGTCTCCGTGAAGAGTGTAAGCCTTGTAAGGACCGGGCTCCTGGAGAGATGACGAAGTCTCCAATTGTCGATCCAGTGCGTCGAATAGGTTGACTGATGCTGGAGATGGTGCGCAGGTTGGCGCAGCTTCCTCCTCAGAAGGTTTGTTAAAACCGTAAAGAGGTGTCGTAGTAAGTTTTCTTCGTTCCCGGCGAGGTCATCGGGCTGCTTGTCATCGCCGACCACCGGTCTGGGCATCTCTGGAGTCAACGTGTGTACCGCTGCTATCCTGACTTTGAAGGGTAGCATGTCTTATTCTTCTACCTCCGCCTGACGTAGGAGGTGAATCTGTATGAGATGAGGATGCCGAGGAAGTGAAAGGTCGTGCGTGATCCTCATAGCCAGCACTGTATGTCGGGAATCTAAATCACTCGGTCAACGGGCCTCCCACCGTTGCTAGAAGAATGGGTCGTGTCATCTCACGGGTCTCCGATGAAGGGACTCTACCCTGGTAAGGGGTTGTGAAGCCTGGAGATGACTGCCTTTTGTCCAGGCTTGCCGCTGTAAGTTTTCTCCGTTTCCGGACGGGGTCAGCTGGCTGCTTGTCATCGCCGACCACCGATCTGGGCATCTCTGGAACCAGCGTGTGAACCGCCGCTATCCTGGCTTTAAACGGTAGTCCGTCCTGTTCTTGTCTTCTACCTCCGACTGATGGGAGGGAGGTGACTCTGTATGAGACGAGGATGGCGAGTGAGTGGAACGTCGTGCGCAATCCTCGTAGTCTGAACCT
>JAVTVY010012863.1:0-56358 GCA_036873755.1 Hanleya hanleyi
AGGGCGCCGCCATGTTTATGTTGGGCATGATTTTAAACCAATGGGAAAGAGAAATATTCAGTTGTGCCGATAATCTCCAACGTCATCGGACATTCTCTGCGCTGAGATAACATGGCCGTACATGGTCGTTTTTATACACCTCTCCGTTCCCCGACTGACAGATGCAATGAAATAGATTAGTTTCGTTGTAGAATACGGCCTGATTCTTATGATGGCCTAGAGGGGCCATCGACCATCGCCCTTGAAACATTTTGGGCGATATTGCGATAACGCGATATTGCGATGCGATAACGCGAAAACGCGATATTGCGATAACGCGATATTGCGATGCGATAATGCGACATTGCGATGCGATATTGCGATGCGATAACGCGATAACGCGAAAACGCGATATTGCGAAATATCGCGTTATAATTACGCGATAATGTGCGATATTGCGATAATGCGATATATCGCGTTATTTTTCCGCGATATTGTGCGATATTGCGATATATCGCGTTATTTTTCCGCGATATTGCGAAATATCGCGTTATAAATACGCGATAATGTGCGATATTGTGCGATATTGCGATAATGCGATATATCGCGTTATTTTTCCGCGATATTGTGCGATATTGCGAAATATCGCGTTATAATTACGCGATAATGTGCGATATTGCGATAATGCGATATATCGCGTTATTTTCTCGCGATATTGTGCGATATTGTGATATTGCGAAATATCGCGTTATAATTGCGCGATGCTTGAGCGGATAGCCATGAAGACAACTCTGTCAATTCCGTTGGCCCAATTCCTGGTTATCTCCCCTGATTCGAACATTTCGAAATAGGTACGAATTTCCCTCCAGTTACTTGATCAAACAAGTCATGCGCCAATAAATTATATTGATTGATTTTTAATTGTTTTCATCGTACATGTACCATCGTATCATCGTACCATCGTACTATCGTGCCATCGTACCATCGTATCATCGTACCATCGTATCATCGTACCATCGTATCATCGTATCACCGTACCATCGTGCCATCGTACCATCGTATCATCGTACCATCCTATCATCGTACCATAGCATCATCGTACCATCGTACCATCGTGTCATCGTACCATCGTGCTATATTTATTTAAATACCCACCGTTATGTACCGTTGATGGATGGAGATGTCTTTCAGCACAGCGACTCGTTATTGTTCGTACTTAGGTTGATTGAGCGAGGAGATAAACTATTCTTTACTCACTCGATTTTCCCCACACACTATCACCTGATTAACTAAATAAAAAAACCAAAGGCCCTAAGAAGCCCTGGTAGTATTAAAAGCGTAAATTCGTGTCTATTTGGCTGCAGCCTGGACCGCAGTCAGGACGGGTAAAGGCCAAAGAAGGCCGCATCCTATTCGGAATGGGCCGTGTGAGGTGACACAGTGAAACACTCGTGGGAGAGTATCCGACTGGATGGGTGAATGGTGAAAGAAAGGCTATGACGCGCATGCACAGACAGAGAATAGTGGGAAAAGAGCATGGTATGCACGGTTTGGGGTAGAGATATACCGATGGGACTGAGTGAATGAGTGAGTGAGTGTGAGTGAGGATGAGGAAGAGGTGAAGTGAAGGAGGAGGAGGAATGGGGTTGAGTGAGTAAGTGGTCATATAAAGTAAACCATTAGCCTCAAGTTGTATCTAAACATGAGTGGTATCCTATTGAAGCTCTTATCCGGTAGAGACAGACTGGAAGTGATATATGCATGCGCACTGAGGAGTAGTAGAGAAAGGGGAGTTTCAGTGGTGCTGACTATGCCCCAAACACGTCAAAGTTATATGCATAGCAATACCTGCAGCGAGAGAAGGAGAATTCCATACAAAGCCTTAACGCATAGCTTAACCCTATCTGGCCTGGGCGACTTGGGGTGTGTCGCAGCCTGTGGGGAGGGGGCGGAAAGTGCCCCCCCTATATATTTTCTCTGCCACTAAGGCTAGAGCGCTGAAACTTACCACACAGTATCTTGGGTTCAAGCTCTACCGGAAAATGTAAAAAAATCCAAGATGGCCGCCATGATGACGTCACAGTGAGGTCTTCTTCTCGGAAGCCATTTTTCGGCCTTTTTGGGGTCGATTTTTCGAAATTTTCGTTTTTCAGATTTTTCTCTCGAAAAAAATCTTAAAAAATAGAGAATAATTAGTTTTGCATAAATAATATACTTTCAAGGCCTTTTAGGCAAGGAAAATGTGAAGAAATGGACCGAAAAGATGAAAAACACGACTTTCGCGGATACCACATGGACGCCATTTTGAATTTACCCATGATCCTCTACCCGGGAGTATATGAAAATAGTCTCAAAATGACCACAATAAGATAAGCTTAAAAGTCACCAAGTTTCAGCCTCCTCGGTTTTGTCGTTTCGGAGCAGCAGAGAAAAGTTCACTAGGGGGGGCACTTTCCGCCCCCCCCCCCCCCAGGCCAGGTAGGGTT
Organism: Hanleya hanleyi; assembly: GCA_036873755.1. Classification (NCBI taxonomy): domain Eukaryota; kingdom Metazoa; phylum Mollusca; class Polyplacophora; order Lepidopleurida; family Hanleyidae; genus Hanleya; species Hanleya hanleyi. The sequence goes on from JAVTVY010012863.1 coordinate 2,466, forward strand.
AAGTTGGTCGTCCACAGTTCCGTAGCAATGGTCCCGGTCTAATTTCAGACAGATAGACTGTCCGTGTTCTGTTACATCACAAAACTTCTTGCCTTCTTAATAGTTCATATCTATAATTCCATCCTGTTCAGCATTATGAACGCTGGAAACGAGGATATACATATCGATGACTGGCTTCGTTTACACGGTGAGTAAATTTTGTCCTGCCTCAGTTATGCCCCTTGGGTGTACCTAAAAATCAGGACTCATGTACGGAGAGAAAATCTGACAAAAACGAGCAGGTTGACCCCCACTTTTTTCACATTTTTAAGTTGGTATCGGAGCCGGGAGCATGAGAAAAATGTGTTTACCTCCGTCGATGAGACGGAGGTCTAGGAACGCAACGTGAAATCTCCCGCCAAATAATTGTCATATGGGGAACTCACGACTCATAGTATTTCCAATAGGGATCGTCATGGTTCCCGACGAAATCTTGCACTTTTTCTTTGGACACAATTGAAATAATGGGGTTCCCCATTGCAATGCATTGCAGTGGGCCTTGCTTCTGTAGTCGGGTTCCACCTCAATCTCGAATTGAAACGAGGCTGGACCCAAATCGCTGAACCTCAAACGACGTTGCCAAATCAGGTCAGATTTCCCATCAATTTTCTCTCCCCCCCCCTTTGGCTAAACTACACCCGTTCTCTCCCTCTTTTCCCCATCAAACGAAAGCTTGTGAAAATCTAGGAGGCAGGAAATATTCCCTTTCCACTAGCAAACACGTTATTAGGCTCTATTTCCCGAAATAAAATTTACGGTGGGGAAGGTCACCAAGGTCGCGCAAACCAAGACATGTTGTTGTTTTCCATTTCCGGGTTTGTATTTTGAGTCATTTCTTGTTTCCAAGAGTGTTTCATTACTCCATATCTATGCGAACATGTTCTATGACATATCATGTTCTAACGCAGGTCAGTTTCGTTCCATCGAACTATAGCCTAAGCCAATTAGTCGTTAAATCAATAACCGAACAAAGGGGGCGTGGTCCATATACTTGTAATGTTGTGTAAAACTGTAAAATGCATGTTTTATTTTTCGTTTATTTTTTATTTTGCTGCATGTTTGGGCGCGGAAAAAGTGTCCGTAATCTTCCACTGATATATAACGTAGATGGCAAACCTGTCTCATAGTCTGTGAAACCCAAATTGTATGAAAATTCAACGCAAACAACATGTGCTATTTTTCTTTGTTTTTATTCAAAATTCATGTTTACTTTTGGGTCAAATTTATATTTCCATGCTTGATTGAGACTGGAAATGCATTGAAACTTCCACCAGCATGTCCCGTAGCCCATAAGACTTTTACGTGGTCTGCCAAATCAAAATTGTGCGATTTATCAACGCGCAGCACATGTACCAAATTCATGTATTTATTATGTAAAATGCAGGTTTGCTTTTTTTCTGCAAATTCATATTTCCCTGCCTGTTTCAGATTAAAAAACCATTAGCAAAGTTTTGATAACATGTGGCGTAGATTATAAACCTGTCACGTAGTCCTTGAAATCCAAATTGTGCAAAAATTCAACGCAAACAACATGTACAATATTGTAGCATTTTGTGTAATAGTCATGTTGATTTTTGGGTCAAATTCATATTTCCTTCCTTGCTTGGGACTGGGAATGCATTGGAAAACTTCCGCCAACATGTCCCGTAGTCCATAAGACTTTCACGTAGTCTGCCAAATCAAAATTGTGCGATTTATCAACGCGCAGCACACGTACCAAATTTATGTCTTTGTTATGTAAAATGCAGGTTTGCTTTTTTCTGCGAATTCATATTTTCCTGCCTGTTTCGGACTGGAAAACAATCAATAAAGTTCCGCCAACATGTGTCGTACATGATAAACCTGTCACGTAGTCCGTGAAATCCAAATTGTGCGAAACTTCAACACAAACATGTACTATATTGTAGTATTTTTGTGTAATAGTCCGGTTGATTTTTGGGTCAAATTCATATTTCCCTGCCTGTTTCGGACTGGAAAACCATCAGTAAACTTCTGCAAACATGTGCTGACTGCCCATAACAGTATCATGTAGTTCACAAGCCAAAAAACGTGTGATTCACAGCAACATGTCACATGTATAAGCTTATACATATACAATGTCATATATGGCATGTTTACTTTTGAATTAATTTCATATTTCCAGTCATGGCATTTACCTGGAGAGCACTGAAAAACTTATGCAGACATGTGCCGCTGCCCAGTCCACAGACCACTAATCCTGCAATTTACAGCGACATAGCATATATACATGTACAATGCTTTGGCATATGTTTACCTTTAAATTTATTTCATAGTTCCAGCCATAAACTTGATGTAAGATACAATAATCTTCTGCCAACATGTTGTAAAGTCCATAAACCTGTCACTTAGGTCATGAAGCACATAAGCATCAGAGTCAGTGATTGATCACAACCCCCCACCCCACCCCCCCGATTCCTCAGGAAATAAACATTACGCATGTAATGATGACCGGCAGAGTGATACATGTGTCAATCGGTCAGACATTTTCAAGGATGCCCAGTTTTACCTCAAAACAACCATTCATTCCTTCTCTCAGAATAATTGGATCTAACTTTTACAAAACCTGCAGCCCCCAATAGCTCCTGGATCTAGACCACATAAATGAAGGGATCTAGTTTATCGGTGCTATGGCAAAAATATCATGTAGAATGGGTTGTGTGGATAATATCAGATTCATGAAAGTTGAAGTCCTGCAGCATGCTCCACAAATATCATCAAAGGTCATAAAACTTTCTGGTCTGCGCCAGTGTGGATCTATACTTGTTTTTGTTTTTTTTTGTTTTTTTTACAAAATTATCTCCCTTGACCAGGTGAGGACTTGAATGTGTCAGAAATGATTTAGCTTCTAGAAACAAAGACTTCATTTCCTGAGTACCATGGTGTTATATATTGTTATGATTGGCTTAACTTTAGCTGCTGAAGATATTTCTAATTTGAGGATAGTGGGCAATCATACTAAATTTATTTTCATAGCTTCATTTATTTTCACAATAAGCAACATAATCGAGATTAGCAAGTGAAGTTTTACAACATAATATAATACGCATCATGGATCTCCTTCAGTTTAGTGTAGACATATATACCCTTGGATATCTGTTACCCTGATTCAGTCATAATATTGTCTGTATTATATTGATGTCGACAAGGAATATACATAATTATTTGATAGTATTATTAATTGTATGTTGTTTATGATTAACATGAACTTTTTATTCGCTGGAATCCAGCCATTTGTTCCATATGGGCAATGTTCTCATCAGCCATCACCATTCAATATGAATGTGATACATGTACAAGTCCATGGTAATTGATACATTATGGTGAAGGTGACCTGTAACACAAGTATACAAAATTATTCCGAGTTCATTGAATCCGCCCATGATGCTGAGACAGATCAGAACGAAGTGTCGGTAAAATCAGATGTGTTTTGTAGAGGATTCTGTCAATGAGGATGCTATACTGTACACATACAAAATATAAAGTGTTGATGTGTAGGGCCTATAGCATAAAATCACAAGCAAGTTGGTAAAACTAGGCACACATGGTCTCATTTCTGCCGCTAACGTGTTGATTTGGGTGGGGGTGTCCTCTCATGGGGAGGTGTGGGTGGGAAGGGGCCTAATGTCTCAAGCAGTATTCCAGGTTTCCATCAATATACTCTATTCCATACCCCAATATTTCAAGCACGTGAAATCAAAGAAATATTATTTGCGGGGAATGTGACTTCCACATCCCTAGCTGGACATGCTAGTGGGGAACCGTCAATCTCACGTTAATTACCATTGGTGAAGTTCACGTCAACAAATGCAAAATTGAGCTTGGTATCCGGCCCTATGTTATTCAGTGATGTACTATTCCCCTACTGACCCTGTTGCCTCGACGGAGGTCTTTGCGCTCATTCAGCGCTTGTTTTAATTGAAATCGCTCTTACAGATTTTTCTGGAAATTGAGCCGAATTTGACCATTTTTCGATATTTTAAGGGGTTTTCTAGAAATAATGAAGCATGCTTGGAGGGCAACGTTCGAAATTCATTTTTCTAAAACACATCAGTGCTGTATCTTGAAATAATAGTTTAATCACGCTCTTTCAGAAAATATGTAGATATAAGTGATGTGGGCTGAAGATTTCACGACAATTGGCGGGCGAAAATCGAACCCATGGTCTATTCCTTGCCCAATAGAAAAATCTCTGGAGTCCCTTAAAGGTATAATAGTGCGGTCTATGCATTATCCCAACGCAAACTCCATTATGGAGCGGAGCAGTGTCATAACCAAGGAATTAAAGAACGGGTTGGCGAGTATGCCGGAATGTTCCAAGTCCAAGAGTTTTATGTACCCCATTGTATAGAGAGATGGCGCTTCGATCCGCTCGACGTTTTGATACGGGTTGTTCGCGGGTGCCATTGTTACCGACGCTAGGCGAACGTGTAGGGATTGCTTTTATCTATTGCGAGAGATATTGTACCATGGTACACTAATAACGCGTCTATACTACAATACTTGCTTAATTTTGACTACCTACAGTTGTAGTTGCATCTGAAGCGTTATTTTCGGAGTCAGATGGAAAGAAGACCAGGAGTTCGATTGAGGAATGCCGAATGGAAGAATCCCTGGTGTGAACCCTAGCGCTTTAACGCCTATCACAAGGCCTTAGCGCTTTATCTTAACGCCTTAACGCCCTAGTAGACAGATGAAAGAAAGAAATATCAACTCGTTCACAAGTTTTCATACAGTTTATTCTCCACAATGTTACATCATATCCAAGCTGGAAGAGCCGCGTTGGATATGTTTACAATTCAAGTATGCTCTTGTCCAATCAGAAGCCGCCATTTGGCGCTGCATCTGTCCTATCTGTTCTTGCCCGTTAGATGTATTCTCGGCTGCTCTTGTCCAATCAGAAGCTGGCATTTCAGAAAATTCAATCTTCGGTCATGTTTGCTCTGATCCGTTTGATCTAGTCGTCTTCTGGCAGGCCAGGATACTGTAAGGGCAACATGACCTGGAACAGCTGTTTGCGCATTTTGATCGCATTTTGCAGGGCCTCGGTGCGTGGTAGCCCCATATCTTCTTCCGAGTGACGCTTGGTCTTCATGACGGATCTGTGCGTGGGGTCGGCTTTCATTTCAAACGGTAGCAGGCTATGCTGTTTTTCTGATGCAGGGGCGCATTTTTATGTACGCCTGTTGCAAGTTATCCTGTCCGAAAATTGAGAGACTACACAATCTCAACAACAAAATTCCCATTACTACAACTGACCAGGTGTAAAGTCCGCTTTCCTTTTTTTTTCCTGTGACATTTTATATATGCGAACACTATCTCACCCAACATCGCTTGGCAGGCCAACGATCCGCTGAGAACCGATACCAGCCCATCTAGACCTGCTTGATAGGAGTCTTCCATATTTTAGCGGGTAGTCCGTTATGGCAGGCCAAGTGTTGCAATATTTAATAATATATTTTTCCATTCAATCCAACTTATATTCAGTGAATTCTGATTAGATTTATATTCAATAATAACGAATATATGCAACGATTTCATACATGTCCTGTTGGAATCTATATTTGTATGCAATAACTTAAAATGTGTGTATTGGAAACATTGTTACATTTTCTTTATTTGATTCGATAATTTTTTTATGCGATGTATTTTTTTATTTTATTCGAAGCAGTTGTAAAATATATGTGCAATAATTGCATTGTGGGTAAATACCTAACCCCGCCTATTTGAATATGTAACGAGGTTTTTCATTGGCTATTGGGAAATCGACGGCGAAAATGGCGGCATATTTGACAGTCGGTTTGCCTCAATCCACAAGGATAAATCTCGTCTTTGGCTGTCGAGGTCGTCTTTGATAATGTTTGTCTTGTGTTTGTCTTCATTCTTAGTGTCAAATCACAAAAAAAACGATTTGAATGTAGGGAAACTGACCAAAGAGACAGTGAAGGCAAACCGACACATACCTCAAATATGCCACCATTTCGCCATCGATTTCTCAATAGCCAATGAGAAAGCTTCGTTACATATCCAAATAGGCGGGGTTAGGTATTACCCACAATGCAATTATTGTACATTTATTGTGCATTTATTTTACATCTCCTTTGAATAAGAATGAAAAAACATTGCATAACAAAAATTATCGAATCAAAACGGTTTCGAATGAACACATTTTAAGTTATTGCATATAAATGTAGATTTCAAAAGGACATGAATGAAATCTTTGCATATATTTGTTATTATTGAATATAAATTTAATCAGAATTGAATGAATATATGTTGGATTGAATGAAAAAATATATTATTGAATATTGCCACACTTGGCCTGCCATAGTCCGTGTTTCCGGACTTTATATTTCAAGACAAATCCTAGTTGTACATGCACGTACCCATGACATGATCGGCCTCGAGAAGCTCTTCACACGGATACCCCGTACGACTCATTCAGACCAATATTGGGTCATCTCGACCCCAAACGTCCATTCAAATGCCTTTTCCCAACAATGACCACCCCATTACTCTTACCTCAAACATGCATTTCCAGAGATGTCAATGAACTGAAAGGATCATCAGAAGGCCTATTAATCAAGGGGTGTGACATTTGACCCGTACGTGACGTCCATGGGCATGGCCGGAGATTTTAACATTGAAGTAACTGGAGGAAAATTCGTACATATTTCGAAATGTTCGAATCAGGGAAGATAACCAGGAATTGGGCCAACAGAGTTGTCTTCATGGCTATCCGCTCTCGCATCGCGCAATTATAACGCGATATTTTGCAATATCGCAATATCGCACAATATCGCACAATATCGCTGGGAAATAACGCGATATATCGCAATATCGCACAGTATCGCGTTATTTTCCCGAAAATAACGCGATATTGTGCGATATTATAGCAATATCGCAATATCGCGATATTGTGCGATATTATAGCAATATCGCACAATATCGCACAATATCGCGTTATTTTCGGAAAAATAACGCGATATTGTGCGATATTGCGATATGTCGCGTTATTTTTCCGCGATATTGTACGATATTATAGCAATATCGCAATATCGCACAATATCGCGTTATTTTCCCGAAAATAACGCGATATTGTGCGATATTGCGATATATCGCGTTATTTTTCCGCGCTATTGTGCGATATTATAGCAATATCGCAATATCGCACAATATCGCACAATATCGCGTTATTTTCGGGAAAATAACGCGATATTGTGCGATATTGTGCGATATTGCGATATTGCGATATATCGCGTTATTTTTCCGCGATATTGTGCGATATTATAGCAATATCGCAATATCGCACAATATCGCGTTATTTTCGGGAAAATAACGCGATATTGTGCGATATTGTGCGATATTGCGATATTGCGATATATATCGCGCGATATTGCGATAGCGATAATGATATTGCCGATGATGCGAGACGAACTGCTGTCAACTCTGTTGCCCAATTCCTGGTTATCTCCCTGGTTTCGAATCCCGAAATCCACTAAATTCAAATGCTTGGACGTCGTACCCGGGTCAAATCGATCCCTTCATTCCTCCATCTCCAAATCCCATGTTTGTGGCAAATAATGGGGTGGTCATTGTGGGAAAAGGGCATTTGAATGGACGTAATTCAATAATAAAAAATACATGCAAAGATTTCGTTCATGTCCTTTTGAAATCTACATGCAGTCTTCATTCTTAGTGTCAAATCACAAAAAAAACGATTTGAATGTAGGGAAACTGACCAAAGAGACAGTGAAGGCAAACCGACACATACCTCAAATATGCCACCATTTCGCCATCGATTTCTCAATAGCCAATGAGAAAGCTTCGTTACATATCCAAATAGGCGGGGTTAGGTATTACCCACAATGCAATTATTGTACATTTATTGTGCATTTATTTTACATCTCCTTTGAATAAGAATGAAAAAACATTGCATAACAAAAATTATCGAATCAAAACGGTTTCGAATGAACACATTTTAAGTTATTGCATATAAATGTAGATTTCAAAAGGACATGAATGAAATCTTTGCATATATTTGTTATTATTGAATATAAATTTAATCAGAATTGAATGAATATATGTTGGATTGAATGAAAAAATATATTATTGAATATTGCCACACTTGGCCTGCCATAGTCCGTGTTTCCGGACTTTATATTTCAAGACAAATCCTAGTTGTACATGCACGTACCCATGACATGATCGGCCTCGAGAAGCTCTTCACACGGATACCCCGTACGACTCATTCAGACCAATATTGGGTCATCTCGACCCCAAACGTCCATTCAAATGCCTTTTCCCAACAATGACCACCCCATTACTCTTACCTCAAACATGCATTTCCAGAGATGTCAATGAACTGAAAGGATCATCAGAAGGCCTATTAATCAAGGGGTGTGACATTTGACCCGTACGTGACGTCCATGGGCATGGCCGGAGATTTTAACATTGAAGTAACTGGAGGAAAATTCGTACATATTTCGAAATGTTCGAATCAGGGAAGATAACCAGGAATTGGGCCAACAGAGTTGTCTTCATGGCTATCCGCTCTCGCATCGCGCAATTATAACGCGATATTTTGCAATATCGCAATATCGCACAATATCGCACAATATCGCTGGGAAATAACGCGATATATCGCAATATCGCACAGTATCGCGTTATTTTCCCGAAAATAACGCGATATTGTGCGATATTATAGCAATATCGCAATATCGCGATATTGTGCGATATTATAGCAATATCGCACAATATCGCACAATATCGCGTTATTTTCGGGAAAATAACGCGATAGTGTGCGATATTGTGCGATATTGCGATATTGCGAAATATCGCGTTATTTTCCGCGATATTGTGCGATATTATAGCAATATCGCAATACCGCACAATATCGCACACTATCGCGTTATTTTCCAGAAAATAACGCGATAGTGTGCGATATTGTGCGATATTGCGATATTGCGAAATATCGCGTTATTTTTCCGCGATATTGTGCGATATTATAGCAATATCGCAATATCGCACAATATCGCACACTATCGCGTTATTTTCTCGAAAATAACGCGATATTGTGCGATATTGTGCGATATTGCGATATTGCGATATATCGCGTTATTTTTCCGCGATATTGTGCGATATTATAGCAATATCGCAATATCGCACAATATCGCGTTATTTTCCCGAAAATAACGCGATAATGTGCGATATTGTGCGATATTGCGATATATCGCGTTATTTTTCCGCGATATTGTGCGATATTGCGAAATATCGCGTTATAATTACGCGATAATGTGCGATATTGCGATAATGCGATATATCGCGTTATTTTTCCGCGATATTGTGCGATATTGCGAAATATTGCGCGATGCGAGAGCGGATAGCCATGAAGACAACTCTGTCAACTCTGTTTGCCCAATTCCTGGTTATCTCCCCTGATTCGAACATTTCGAAATATGTACAAATTTTCAATGCTAAAATCTCCGGTCATGTCCATGGACGTCACGTACGGGTCAAATGTCACAGCCCTTGATTAATAGGCCTTCTGATGATCCTTTCAGTTCATTGACATCTCCGGAAATGCATGTTTGTGTAAGAGTAATGGGGTGGTCATTGTGGGAAAAGGGCATTTGAATGGACGTAATTCAATAATAAAAAATACATGCAAAGATTTCGTTCATGTCCTTTTGAAATCTACATGCAATAACTTAAAATTTGTTCATTCGAAACCGTTTTGATTCGATAATTTTTGTTATGCAATGTTTTTTATTCTTATTCGAAGGAGATGTAAAATAAATGTGCAATAATTGCATTGTGGGTAATACCTAACCCCGCCTATTTGGATATGTAATGAAGCTTTTCGTTAGCTATTGAGAAATCGATGGCGAAAATGGCGGCATATTTGAGATATGTGTCGGTTTGCCTTCACTGTCTCTTTGGTCAGTTTCCCTACATTCAAATCGTTTGTTTGTGATTTGACACTAAGAATGAAGACAAACACAAGACAAACATTATCAAAGACGACCTCGACAGCCAAAGACGAGATTTATCCTTGTGGATTGAGGCAAACCGACTGTCAAATATGCCGCCATTTTCGCCGTCGATTTCCCAATAGCCAATGAAAAACCTCGTTACATCTTCAAATAGGCGGGGTTAGGTATTACCCACAATGCAATTATTGCACATATATTTTACAACTGCTTCGAATACAAATAAAAAATACATCGCATAAAAAAAATTATCGAATCAAATAAAGAAAATGTATTGCTATGCATATAACCTTGACGTGTTTGAGGCATAGTCAGCACCACTGAAACTCCCCTTTCTCTACCACTCCTCAGTGCGCATGCATATATCACTTCCAGTCTGTCTCTACCGGATAAGAGCTTCAATAGGATACCACTCATGTTTAGATACAACTTGAGGCTAATGGTTTACAAACGACTTTATATGACCACTCACTCACTCAACCCCATTCCTCCGCCTCCTTCACTTCACCTCTTCCTCATCCTCACTCACAATCACTCACTCATTCACTCAATCCAATCGGTATATCTCGACCCCAAAACGTGCATACCATGCTCTTTTCTCACTATTCTCTGTCTGTGCATGCGCGTCATAGCCTTTCGTTCACCACTCACCCATCCAGTCGGATGCTCTCCCACGAGTGTTTGACTATGCCACCTCACACGGCCCATTCCGAACAGGATGCGGCCTTCTTTGGCCTTTACCCGTCCTGACTGCGGCCCAGGCTGCAGCCAAATAGACACGAATTTACGCTTTTAATACTACCAGGGCTTCTTAGGGCCTTTGGCTTTTTTATTTAGTTAATCAGGTGATAGTGTGTGGGGAAAATCGAGTGAGTAAAGAATAGTTTATCTCCTCGCTCAATCAACCTAAGTAAGAACAATAACGAGTCGCTGTGCTGAAAGACATCTCCATCCATCAACGGTACATAACGGTAGGTATTTAAATAAATATAGCACGATGGTACGATGACACGATGGTACGATGATGCTATGGTACGATGATAGGATGGTACGATGATACGATGGTGCGATGATACGATGGTACGATGATACGATGGTACGATGGCACGATGGTACGATGGTACGATGATACGATGGTACGATGAAAACAATTAAAAATCAATCAATATAATTTATTGGCGCATGACTTTTGTTTGATCAAGTAACTGGAGGGATATTCGTACCTATTTCGAAATGTTCGAATCAGGGGAGATAACCAGGAATTGGGCCAACGGAGTTGACAGAGTTGTCTTCATGGCTATCCGCTCAAGCATCGCGCAATTATAACGCGATATTTCACAATATCGCGGAAAAATAACGCGATATATCGCATTATCGCAATATCGCACAATATCGCGGAAAAATAACGCGATATATCGCATTATCGCAATATCGCACATTATCGCGTAATTATAACGCGATATTTCGCAATATCGCAATATCGCGGAAAAATAACGCGATATATCGGATTATCGCAATATCGCACAATATCGCACATTATCGCGTAATTAGGGTGAGTGAGTGAGTGAATAGGGTTTAACGTCGCTTTCAACATTTTTTCAGCTATATCACGACGGGGAAGGGAAGGGAGGGGAGGGGGAGATCGCGTAATTATAACGCGATATTTCGCAATATCGCGTTTTCGCGTTATCGCGTTATCGCATCGCAATATCGCATTATCGCATCGCAATATCGCGTTATCGCAATATCGCGTTTTCGCGTTATCGCATCGCAATATCGCGTTATCGCATCGCAATTTGGCGTTATCGCAATATCGCAATATCGCGCTTTCGCGTTATCGCATCGCATTATCGCGTTATCGCATCGCAATATCGCGTGATCGCATCCCAATATCGCGTTATCGCAATATCGCCCAAAATGTTTCAAGGGCGATGGTCGATGGCCCCTCTCGGCCATCATAGATTCTGTCAGATATTCTACCATGCCGGGCTGCTTTTCATTTGGCTGTCACAAGGTGCCAGATAATCCTGACACGTCGCACTATCATCCTCGTTCATGTTTGTGACCTACAGTCTCGAATACTGCACCTCTGCCAATTGACGCGTTTTTACCTCCAGAGGCAGAAGAACTAGTGTACGGTGACGTCACGATTCTTCAAACATGGAGGCTTCTATGTTGTTTCAGTGTAGCGAAGTTAAAACGTTTAGTACTGCTTAAAAAAAATGTAAAATAATATCTGATACTCGATTTGCATTCTATAAGGAAAAAGCTTTTAACTGGCCACGGACGTCCACCAGAGTTTACATTCCCTTTAATAACGAGAGAATGTAAATACCAGAATATTTTTCGCTTAGACCATCAAGGAATATGCCATACTTCCGATTCGCTAGCAGAACCATGCCTGTTCCTACGAAGTAGGCTACATATCGCAAATTGTCCGGTAATGAGGGAGTCAGTCAGTCCATCCGAGTCCTTTCGTCGGCAAAACAAGGAGAACCGTTGACACTAGAACCTTGATTTTTGGCATGAACGTGCATTAGGGCATTGTTACCAGCAAGTTCTGAGCTGATCGAATTCTGATTTATAATTATTTTTTGTATTTATTTATTGATGGCTCAGCGAGTGCACTGTCATGCCCATCGGGAACCCTTAACTGTATGTTTCACTGTATATATAACACAGTACAAAACCTGGTGGGATATGCCATCCGTAATTGTTTTGAGAGCTAGAGGTCACAGCAGTGTAGCTGGGTCACCCCCAATAGGCCTATAAACAGCTTAGAACTAACAGTCTGATAGGCCTGGGATTCGAGAATGCAGTTAATACTGCCATGGTGTAATAATTAAATTGTTCTTAGAGGTCAGAGCAGGGGAGACAAAAATAAACAGATCTGTCTGGGAGTTAAAAAATTATCACAACAGATGGTACCGGTATTACATTAAACCATCCACAGTGCAGATTCTATGAGTTCACATATTGACGTCTTTATTAATTTTATTTCGTTCCAGGGGACATTTGAACAGCTGCCGTTAACTTGAGACACACACTTTTGCTATATACACACATGTGTTTATTAACTGCTATATTATGGGAAACGAAATTAAACAGATATGTAATCAGTATTAAGAGGCTGTATTTAAGATGCTAAGTACAATCCTCAAATTCTACATTCATCAGATTGCCGATACCCAAAATGTGTTGTCTCATATATCTAGATAACAACGCGATGTAGAGATGCTATTTATTCGTCTTTGTACCGGTCATGCTCAGGAGAATGACATAGAATCATTATTATCTTGTGCCGAGAAGGTGTTGGTCTTCAGTTGAATTACCGTGAACTACATACATGCTACCTTTCTACTATAGGACTATATATAAGAATTTGTTGTATTGTTGGGAAAATAATGCGATTCAAAAAGTTGTCTTGGTCCTGGACAAGGGCACTGAAAACCATTAAAGAGATGTAAATGTATTTTCACACGTAAAGCCTGAAATCTATTGAACTTTTTATTATTCAATCTGTTTCCTTTAGTTAAAAAATTGTAAAATTAAATCGGCGATCGTTATTTATTTTTGGAATGAAGGCGCATTAGGAGACTGTTACCAACAAGTTCTGAGCTGACCTACTTTTGATGAAAATTTCTGGTGATTTCTGATGAAAATCACTGGTGATTCTGACTCGGGCAGTGCCCATCTTAATATAGGCAGGATTTCAATTGGGGGTGGAGATTTCCAAGAGTTCAGTTCGCGTCGGAGTCCTAATGCTTACCCTACTTCGTAGGTCATGTGACGTTAGTCACACTGCTCATGTATATAATGAAGTTTCCAATATTTCGACAAGTAGATTTGAGAGTGAACTCGCCTGATGTAGGATATCGTAGATTATGGCAGATGCAATGGACGATTCCATTATTTTAGTGCTACATTCCCACATGTTTACTCCAAACACTTAGAGTACATATTTTTTAAACACCAACTTTAAATATAAAATTTTTGGGATCAACAGAAAAGAAAAACAATGACAACCATTTCAAGGAACGTTTTAATTTGACTATATGTCTAACAAGGAAGTAGATCCGGCTGAAGTACTTCAATAGCTGTCTCTATACGCCTCAATCACCGTGTGGCAAATCCGCACTACACACTACCCACGTTCTATACAACCTAATTAGATAGGATTAAATAATCCTCTAAGATAGCCATTTCTACAATCCATACAAGATAAGCAGTCATATTGCATCGAGTATCCTGTAGCTGCAGTTGAGCTATGTGTCACATCTTTCGCTAGAGATTCAGTTCGAAGAAATTGTTACAGCGGCTTTAGGGGCAGGTGAAATTTTATCGAAGCGTAGTGGGGGTGCATTGGAACAATATAACTCGGAAAAAATGTCAACTTCCCCTGAAGTGATCTTAAAAGTTATCGCTTTCTCTTAGAGTCTTCAAAATAGTTCTGAGTGCCTTTAAAAAGTCAAGATGCCGGTAAGACAGGCTTGGCTGCACATCTCCCATATAAACTTGCATTGTATATTGCTGCAGCTGTAATCAGGACACCATTAGTTCTGATCTATCATTCGTGAATTAACACGCCTGTCTGATGTTCACGCTAATTGCCATGCACCGTTCCAATAAAGGAATTATATGGGCCACAACTGGGAGATAGGATCTCCGATACAACATCTCTCTCCGATGATAACGCGGGGGAGTTGAGGAACTATCGAATAAGATCTGGTTTATCGACGTTTTTGAACTTGGAACCGAAAGTAGAATCTATACTTCTCACAACGTTATTCAAGCGCTATCGCAGATCAGGTTTGTTGACATAAAATAGACAAAAACATACTTGGATGTATTCGCGATATCTGTGTATTAAAGCGATATCATTCAGTTATTGTGTAAGTTTTCAAGTCATATGACCAATCATTATCAGTCTGATATTCTGACAGCATTGAACTTATTGTAGTAGCGTCAGTTAAAAAACATTCAGCAAATGACATATTTTCCTAAAAGTTATTTCGTGGTTAAAATCAACTATGGTAAACGCTTTTATGTGATATCATTTTTTTTAATAACCCGGGCACTGAAATCACACTTCTGACATTCTCTGAAAAACACGACAGCTTCTGCACTTGGATCAGGTACCTGACATGACGTCACAAAACACAGATTGGCATTCCGAGCGTGACGATTTGCGATGTCATACCTTATCTAGACACTTTCATCGCACTGTGGCGTCTTCTGACGTGATGTCATGGGCACCTGGTCCAGGTACCCGACGTCATCTATGTTATTTTCCGTGTTTATCTTGTTCACTATGTCGAGCTGAAGAATCTAAGAATAATGGACTCTACACGAAAGACTTGGCGACTTGCAGATGATCATGATCATGATCATTTTTCATCCCACATTACTTTGTACTATATCATTTAGCTGGAGATCTAGTAGAGGAGGGGTATGTAGATCAATGTAGGGCGTATAGAAAGCATTTTTTATGATATCCACTGTAATTGTATGAAAAGGTGGGAAGTAATTATATTCTTGAAAAAAAATATACATAATGACAACAACAACATCGACGAAGACACCCACTGCTACCCAAGCCACTGTGGCTTTATCAGCGTATACTACACTTGAGGCACGCATCATATGGATACGATATTCAACGTAGGGTAGAGCACAGGAACCGCGGAGCACATTTGAAAGTTGGAGAAGGGGGGGGGGGGGAGGCTGAACTCTATACCGGCCATTTTAAATGTTGGAATGGTGCTATCTAAGATAACATTGCGGTTCCAAAAAGTGGCCCCCCTCCCGCTCCGCGGCCCCTGGAGCATGACTGACAGATTGAAATTGACGAAGAGTCCAATATTTAGAATTATTTCTTTCATGTGCAGGCTCGCCTCATAGTCAATGGTGTCGTTATGGTGCCTTCTTCGATGCATTATTTTTGGGCTACATTCGCTCATGTTCATTATGATTTTCTTTCCCAAAACAGTGACATTATATATTTAGAATTAATAAAGAAAAATACAAAACCACTACTTTGGTACTTCTAATATTGTTACCCGTTTATGGGACAGGAGTATACATGTATTTCAACATCGTTCTATCGAATAGGTACAAACAGTCTGAGTACATCGACATCGTTTATCTGGTTGTGTTGAGCTTATGTCTAGTATGTCTGCGACGCGTGCCAATGATTGAGTCACACACGGCGATCTAGATTTCATGGTGATAAAAATTAAACGGTCTATGACACGACAGTAACCGCTGACGCAAATCGCATAAACTAAGCTCTCGAGTGACTCAATTCGCACACACCCACGATTGCATTGTGTTCGTGATTAGTTTGTTGAACTATTGTAATTTACGATCCATTCTCTAAGGTATAGCTAGTTCTACAACCAAATAAGGAATAAACTATGCAAACGTCTTGTATAATTGCGTTGTATGTCCTCTAGCGGCAGTAAAGCTATCTGCAGCATCTTGCTAGTGAGTTTCCACTGAAGTAATTGTTACACCGGTTTACATTAAGTTGCATTCCACGGAGACCTATTTGTACAATCACCTGCCGAAGGACATTACGCCACATCTAAATCATGACCCCCATCCACACTGACACTCTCGATCCCCGTGAGATGGATAAGCAATGCGGCAACTATGCTGACTATAATGAATCCAATAGACCGCAGTGGAAATTACGGCATTTCATAACGAAATTATTAGTTATCCAAATACGGTACCCAAACACGGGTCTGATTTCATTAAGTAACTAATCAGTGTTTCTCCTACCAGATCGATGGCGGTATTTTGGGTGTAACACGGACGCTGTCCCTGGGGCAATAAAGCGGATATAAAATAACACATGACAGGTGGGCTTGGTATTATTGCGGCTCTCCATTATGGCCGTTTTATTTCCTTGCACAAATTTCACTGCTTTGAAGAGACGATTACTGCTGATGATTTTCAAAATCACAGTCTCGGAAAACGGAATACAAAGAAATGCAACTTACGCTTTCATTTCAAATTCTGTCTGAAACTCTAGCCATATATAAATATATTTTCAAATATTTTTATTCAGATAGAGAAACAGTTCATTGGAGTATATACAATTTGCCTTCTGCATGGCAATGCCATTTCAAACCAATTAACATTATACCACACGTGAAAACACTGACAACCCTTTGTAAAATTCAAATTCCTCAAATGGTAAATTTTGCTAAAGTATTAAATGTCCTAGATACCAGAAAGCAAATTTGGAGGAAAGAGTGTCTAGACCCGTTTTTCATATGGACATACAAAAGGGGCAAATTAATTGTGAGATTCTCTAGTACATAACAATGTAAACAAGCAGCCAGAGGATGCTAGGTCCCCCGCCGAAATGGCAGCAATATTTTTTAGCATTGTTGGTCTTAGGGGATATACATGAGGGAGACAACTGCTGCTTCATAGGCGTTGGATGTGGAAGGGTCTTTCTGCCTTCCCAAGTTTTAAGATCAACTCAGAACGATTGACTGAAAGTTGATTGCATCTGTGATATAGTTTCCATGCAGTGAAGCACCGAGAAGCATCCCCAAGTGACGATACAGCTCACCAATCTCCAATGTAAGAGTTGTCACAGCGAAACAGCTCACCAATTACCAGTATACGAGTTGTCAGAGCATTTCCATCATAGCTCTCCAGATTTGTATCTAATACCGCTTATGCCGGTGCTAGGGGCCGTGTGATCATATCATCCAAGTTGCCACATGAACAGGTACAATAAAAGCGTACCTGAGATACAACACATATCACGAATCGTTAGATTCTTGGTATGTGCTTAAGAATAGGTTAACCAGAAGACTATTCTGTGAAGTCATGTGACGCAGTCAGTATGTCGGCACCTCTTCCCACTTCCCTTATATGTGTTGTAATTTTTACCTGTATATGGCGAGATTCTGCTGGTGGACGTTTCGTCCCCGAGGCCCGCCCCCTGTACAGACCTTTTGGTCTTTGATATATGTTGGCATTTGTGGGAAGTTGATGCTGGGTCGACATCGGGCCTTACAGACTAGTCTTTTGTGTTAAATGTCGTCATTTACATCTGACGACGATACAGCTCACCAATCTCCAATGTAAGAGTTGTCACAGCGAAACAGCTCACCAATTACCAGTATACGAGTTGTCAGAGCATTTCCATCATAGCTCTCTAGATTTGTATCTAATACCGCTTATGCCGGTGCTAGGGGCCGTGTGGTCATATCATCCAAGTTCCCACATGAACAGGTACAATAAAAGCGTACCTGAGATACAACACATATCACGAATCGTTAGATTCTTGGTATGTGCTTTAGAATAGGTTAACCAGAAGACTATTCTGTGAAGTCATGTGACGCAGTCAGTATGTCGGCACCTCTTCCCACTTCCCTTATATGTGTTGTAATCTCAAGGCATTATCTGCAAACCAAATTTGACGAGAAGCTGAAGGCATCAACCTGTTGCCCGGAAACCAAATTTTAAATTGCCACCAGTTGTCGCCACCTGTAGGTGCAAGTGAGCGAAATGCAATCCCAAGCATCATCTCATGGCATGGTAGCCTACATGTATTAGCCTATAGTATCTTCTACAGGGGGCTAATGATCGGCTGATGCAGCAACAACAACATTTTCCCAGTTAGACGGCAGATTCAAAAACGAGGCCGCGCTATGTCATCAGCCAACTGAGACAGTCACGTGGTTGTGTATGAAGATTGGGGTGGGTCTTATCTAATAGTGATCCAATGAAAATGCTCGCATTAGTTTAAAATGGCGGGGTCGAATGACCAATCACTGAACGGGAGACAGCTGGAACAGTATGTTGACACTCTATGTTAATACAGGGGCGTCGGAAGCAAATTCAAAGTGGTACGGCCACTATCATTGCACTTTAGGTGAGGATCCAGAGGCCGCCCAGGCCCCAGATGCTCCTGGGGTCTAGATAGCCGAAGAAGTGTTCTGAGCGATTTCTGGTGTCAATCAAAATCACTCTGCATTGAAGTATATTTTTAGTTCTTTCCTAACCCTTTTACCATTGAAAACGCAATCGATGGTGGTTTTCTGTGATGCTGAATTACAAAAAAATGTGTATAGTATAGTACTGTATCCTAGGCACATCGTGTAGAAGTAACCGAGATGATGCATCGATAATATATACCAAATTTTACATTGAGCATTTGAACAGTATCAGAGATAGAGATCATTAATGATTTTACATAAATTAAAGATGGTTGCCCATCCTTTCCGTCACTCAGAGGAACTAATGTGGTTATTCATTAATGCAAGTCTCTTCATACATCGATGCTGTAAATCAAGTTTCGTATAGAACATTTGAATGGTATCAGAGATAAACATCATTAAAGATTCTGAATAAATTAAAGATGGCCGCCAAGATTTCCGCCCAACCAGAGAAACCAGATCTGTCATTCATCGTAAGTCTCTTGGTGCATCAATGATGTATACCAAATTTTCCACTGAGCACTCCAACGGAATCAGAGATAGATCATTAATGATTTTGCCTAAATTAAAGATGGCCACCAAAGGTTTTCAGTCAATCAGGTCCCGATTCAAAGTATCTGGATGTATTGATGATACATACATGTACATGTACCTACCTTCATATAAAACAATTGAATGGTAACCGAGATATGTATGCTATCATTATCGATTTCGCATGAATTAAAGATGGCATCCAGGGTTCCCAGCTAATCAGAAAAGCCTGTTTGGTAATTCGTTGAAAGTTGCTTGATGTATCGATGATGTATATCAAATTTCGCATTGAACAGTTGAACGGTTTCCGAGATATGGATCATTATCCATTTTGCATGAAATTAAAGATGGCTGCTAAGGTACCAATCAGGTCCTTGACTAGGCAAATAAGCATACCAAATTTGGAATTCATCAGCGGAACAGTTTTCCGGCTATCTCGCTCACGAACGGACGTACGGACAGACGGACGTACAAGATGATGACAATACCCCATGGACAAAAATGGCCGAGGGGTAAAAACATGGGTCTGTGCCTGATAAATTTTAAGCCTTTTGGGGTTGCAACTCATTCATAGAAAGCTCCCTGTACATGAACAACTGCACTGACAACTGCATGCCATCATCTGTCAGTCTGTAGACCAGCAAGGTTGAATTCAGTTCAATTCAGGAAATTGATCATATGCACAGTGTGCACCCAAACATTAGGAACACAGTTGTAATTAATATAGTAATATACGTGTGTAGACAAATGATTGGTGCAGAAGCTTCAGGGTAAATTCTATGATGTGCAATACAATTATTTGTTAGCAAAATTGAAGGAAATGTTGTCCTTCGTTTAAGATGACACGAAATTCAAAAATCAGGGATTCAGTACTGCGGGGATTTCCCCGCCAGTTATTTCACATTACACTTCTGAAATAAAATATGGTTCATGCAAAAGCTTTAGGGTAAATCATATGATGTGGAATAGAATGATTTCATATAGCAAAATTGAAGGCCCATTTTGACTGGAACGGACAAGAAGAAGAGAAACTCAGTGGTGCCACCTTCAGGCAGATGTTGCTGAAATGCAATACGGACTGGCGTCCTGTTGCAAGGAATGCGTATTCCGAATTTCGGAATAACCCAACACAGCATTAGGAAGTTATCGCTTCGAACAGATGTACACGGAAAAAAAATCTATTTTGACCCAGTGGCGCCACCTTCAGGCCGATGTTGGTGAAATGCAATACGGACTGACCTCTTGTCGCAAGGAATGCGAATGCTGAATTTCGGAAGAATCCAACAGAGCGTTAGGAAGTTATCGCTTCAAACAGACATGCACGGACGTACACGAACATCCACGGACTCAAAGAAGCAAGAACCAGTGGCGCTACCTTCAGGCAGATGTTGCTGAAATGTAATACGGACTGGCGTCTTGTCACAAGGAATGCGTATTCTAATTTTGGAAGAATCCAACAAACTTTAGGAAGTTATCGCTTCGAACAGACATGCACGGACGTACATGGACATCCACGGATGCAAAGAAGCAAGAACTAGTGGCGCCACCTTCAGGCAGATGTTGCTGAAATGCAATACGGACTGGCATCTTGTCGCAAGGTATGCATATTCCGAATTTCGGAAGAATCCAACAAAGCATTAGGAAGTTATCACTTCGAACAGACGTACACGGACATTCACGGATACGAAGAAGCAAGAACTAGTGGCGCCACCTTCAGGCAGATGTTGCTGAAATGCAATACGGACTGGCGTCTTGCCGCAAGGAATGCATATTCCGAATTTCGAAAGAATCCAACAAAGCGTTAGGAAGTTATCGCTTCGAACAGACATGGACGGACATGGACGGACATCCACGGACACAAAGAAGCAAGAACCATTTTAAAGTCCCCGGCCGCGTTGCGGCGGGGGACAATAATACAGTGTCATCGCGGCAGTAACGCCCATCTAGATCACCTGTTAAGACATCATATATACTCTCAATAAAGTGACTAAGCGTTTTAGTCTTATAATATTTTGCAAAATGTCTCTTCAAGGTATTGACATTTGGCATCATTTTGTTAAGTGCAACAGCAAAATTGTGTTAAATATTGTGTCGTTATTTAAACCTCCAATAAGATCAACTTGCAGGTTATATTTACAATTGTTCTACTTTCTACGTGTTCGGTGATCCAAAGGAAAAAAGTTATGCCAAAAATCAAGAAGCATGACTTTCACTTTTAAGAATTTCGGAATCTTTTATTTGTATTTTACGCAGAATTGAATTGGTGGCTAAAATTCTGTTGGATTACAACGCATATAAGGGAAGTGGGAAGAGGCGCCAACATACTGATAGAGCCACATGACTTCACAGTATAATCTTCTAGTTAACCTATTCTAAAGCACATACCAAGAATCAACGATTAGTGATAGGTGTTGTATCTCAGGTATGCTTTTATTCTAGCTGTTCATGTGGCAACTTGGATGACATGACCACACCGATACTGAAACCATATCAGATTTACGTCCCTTTTACACTTGAATGGCAAGGTGTGGGCCTTTTTTCTTTCTTGGTTGTCGATATTTAACCCTACCAGGCCCGGGAGATGCACTATGGCTCCTCCCCTACCAAACTTTCTTCCCCATCTCCGGAACGACAAAACTTGAGAGCTGACACTCTGTGAATAGGTCTTTGGATTATGGACGCGGATATTCTCTAATGGACGACGGCTGGATTATGAATGACGGACTAGACGCTTGTAATTTACAGTTTAACCTATTGGGGTCATTTTGGATAAATTCAAATTGTCGATAATGTGAGGTACCAGAAAAGTGATTTTTTTCGTCATTTTTCTTCAAATTCCTGCTTTTCTGCGAGGAAAAGTGAGCAATTTTATTTCACATCAGATCATTTAATAATTTATCATATATTTTTTCTGAAGAAAACTCTTAATTTCAAATAACAAAATTGACAGAAAATTCGTCTCAAAATTGCCTGTTTTGAAAATGACGTCACAGTGACGTCATCTTGGCGAGCATTGTGGTTTTTTTGTACATTTTTTAAAAGAGCGTGACCCATGGGTATAGTGTGGTAAGCTGACGGGGTAAGAAAAATATTTATGGAGGGTGGTTCCCCAGGCCTGGACAGGTCCCATATCACCCAGGCCAGATAGGGTTTAAACAGACTCTAATTTGATTTCGCTGGTTGGTTTGAAATGAGAGAAATATGCGTAAGCACCTTATTCGTCACACTAATTCAGCTCCAGACTTCTATCATTCATCGCTGTTATTTGCAATCATGTTCCTTGAACGGAGGACTGATGCGAATATCACTCTCCACCATGCCGATTCAAATGCATGTATAACCATTACCCAACGACACATTTGAGGTGCCTGAAGTAGATCACTTTTTTCTTTCAGTCACTGGAGTAAGTAATATCTGAATCATATAACAACAGTCAATTCCGTTTAACATTTTCCCCAGAAAATGGATCTATTTCGCAAAACATCAATATCGCACACTCTTGACCCCCCGTTTTTTTTCATCTGGGTGGCACGCGACACCTAAACCAACAGGAAAAGCACACCGAATGCTCTTTCTGAAAAGCAGATTTCACTCTCAGAGTTTCAATTCAAAATTTTCTTTGTCTTGTTGGAAAAAATTGTGAAAAAACTCAAATGAGCGATTATAATAACTCAAAGGGATCTGTACATATTTGAGGCCAACTATACCAGTAGCATATTATTGACTGCTATATGTCACAATGGCGTCATCCTTTCTCGGCCTGATTATTAACAGGTTTTCTTAACAGTTAATCTGAAATCAGTATATTCTTGGCTAGGTATATTATCTGCATATCTGAGCTTTGGGACAAGAAACATGCAGAAAAATCAAAACCAATTTTAGAATCTCTCATGAACGATATTGTTGATTTACCCATGATCTTAAACGTATACGATTATGCTCAAAATGGCCCCAATACGGTATGTAATCTGCAAAATTAATCGGGAAGGTTTTAGCTCTAGATTTCTCTCTCGTTTGTTGACTGGATATTTCCATTTAACTGTTGTATATGTTATATATGCTCATATTATTCATTCGAAAGACGTATAATTCTTTCCGTTCGTTCATGTCTGATGATGGCCACGACAAACACATAAAGAGTGTGTCAAAATGTGGTTATAAAAATTCGGTTTACTGAAAGGTCTGTTCATGTCCTTGTACACTGTGGTACATTATTGTGCATCCCAGTTTGGATTTTCAATATTAATCTACAGGATTTAAACGAACATAATGTATAGTACAGGAAATTCTCAAAATATGTCGAGTAGTTCCCTTTGTTTGTGTCCAAAACTGTGGATCTCTCCACATTTGAAGTGCCAAATGGCTGTATCAGGTGACCAACGGTAGGGCCAGACGGCCAACTATAATGTAGGAAGTGATTACAAAACTTTACTGTTGTTCATATTTATGAATTTTAAATTAAGCTTATAAATTAAGGGAAATGCAAACTTGTGCAACTCCATGCAACTCCATTACATGACTCTCTCCCAGTGTAGAAAGCCTGTAATACAGGATCACATATCCTGGAATCTTGATTGGCAAAAAATCATGGCCTATACCAGTTCCTCTGTGCGTCAACTAAAATAATCTTCTGATGTAGATGAGTTCCAAATTAGCACCAAATTGTAACTCAATTCATCCGTATTGCCCCATTGTAGACGCAAAATACAGTAGCAGTACCAGGGTTTCGAACACTGGGGGATAGAGAACTGCTCCATGGGCAAGCATAACTATAGGCTGTATTGTAACGAGAACTGCTCCTTGTGCAGTTCTTATGAGAATTGCTACTTGAGAACTGCTCCTTGTGCAGATCGAGAACTGCTCCTTGAGAACTGCTCCTTGTGGGCCAGCATAACTATAGGCTGTATTTCAATGAGTGTGGATAATTTACCGATACACAGATCTAACGTGGAACGTGCTTCAAAGACGGGAAGGGACACAATTAATTCTAAGAAGCAGAATATAGCAAATAATGCTTATAGAAAATCTTAAATATATGCAAGGAGAGAAACGTTTCAAAAGAAAAGTACGACCATTGATAACCTCATCTGTATTAACGTATTTTCAAACGACAATAAATAAGAATGTGGACGCCTGAGCAAGATTTTAAATATTATGTCGAAAAGGTAAATAAACTTCCCACACCTGATATGATCTTTCCGTTTTGAAGTCGATTCATGAAATCGAGAGCACATGTCACTTGAGCATGTTTTAGGCAAACATTTGAATGAGCTACCGCTCGTATGGCAAGCCGTTTTACTTTTTATTCAATATTTGCTGATATCAGCAAATATTTGATGATATAACTAAATGATTCGCTTTTATCATCACATGATTTGCTGATATTATCAAAAACGTCGATTTGTTGACAAATGATTTAATGATATCAACAAATGGTTTAATGATATCATTAAATCATTTTGAAGATATCACTAAATCATTTGATGATACCAACAAATATTGTATTTACTGATATCATAAATAGTGGTGAATGTTCGGAGATCTGGCTTCCAAGTCTGAAGACAAGTTATAGCTTATAGCTGGGACGAATATTAAAGGGATATGAATCATACCCCGACATCAAAGGCGCCGCCGCGAGCTCACGCTGAATGTATGTCTCGCGCCCTACGCGCGTGAGCCTGGCGAGATTCTGCGAGACATTATATACCACCATTGTTTTAAACTTCTTTGCATCGCCTAGTTTTCGTCACGAATTCATTCCAGATTTTACCAGATTTATAAACGTTCTTCTGCAGCAATTGGCATCAGATTATTTGATCGAGACAGGTACTATTTTGAGAGAAGAAACTTTTGAGGGATTTTCATCGAAAAGATGCATACTTTCATGACAACTTTCGACCGCTCTGCGCTGCCGATAACTGAGCGGACGGAGCGGGAAGGAAAAACTCATTTTTTCCCATCTTTGTGATCAAACTTCTCATTTATCTCAATCTTTGAAGTATATCTGTGCTAGTTTTTGCAAAATATGCAAGCATGTCATTGACAGTACGCAAAATGTTTTAATTTTCCATTTTCGTTTTTGTAAATAATTGCTCGTGACAATCGTAAAAATGCCAAATATCTAGAATTCTGAACAATTCTCACAATTCTTGTACGTTTTTGTGATTGAACCACTCTTTTGAGTCATTTGGGTTTTTTTTAGATTTGTTTTCTCCGTGCACTAGTTTTGTTTCTTGTCGTTTGCATGATGTATTCTTTTTGCCACTCGTTAAGCTGTAAAGGAATTTTTTTTGGTCACCAATCTTGGCCTAAATTGAGTTGACTGGAGTTCACGTTAATGGAGCCTAGTTGACAAGCACGTGTATTCGCCCAGCATTGGCCAGCGAAACAGGGCGGGACTCGCAGCGAAGCACACGTGACGGTCTTTTGCGCACAAAAAGCCAATCAGTGACGATGCGTACTAATTAACCAATCACTCATTAACATATCAATTAGGGAGACAAACTCTAGTTCAAAGAGAGGAGCCGCGTTTCATATCCCTCTATACTCGTCCCAGATCTAATATATTCCACTGGGTGCCATGACCATTACATTTACATGTGCATGGTTCATCACCCGTGCATTAATCTAATTTTATGCCGGTTCTGCATGTATACCGTCAATCTCAGTAAACTCAGATATAATATCACGGAATATTATATCTGAATTCAACCCTATATAAATCCTGTGCGAGTTGAAACTACTACTGTTAGCCAATCAGATGGATAGCTGGTTTTAACTATTTCAAAATCACGCCCACAGTAATTACACACGGTAGCACGTGAGTAGTAGGGAGAATGGAGATACTACAACGTTTTCCAGGGAGGTAACTTTTGGTTCCCCTTTTTCTGCCAGGGGGCGCCACCAGTCCCGTATGACGTCACTTCCGGTCTGCGTGAATCGAGCGTGTGTATTCCTCCGCGGTGATGCGGTCTGGTGGTGATGCGGTCTGCCTCCGCGGACAGAAAGTAGTCCCAAATTCTCCGGCATTCTCCGGCAATCTTCAGGGGCGAGAGGGGTCCCTAGTGTACCGATGGGGTCGTATGAGGTATCAATGTGAAGCATTCGTGAAGGGGCATCCGATGAGGTGGGTGTGGGGTTGAAATATCGTCATTCTGCGCTTGCGCGGTAGACCAAGGGTATGGAAGTAGACGTTTAGGGGTCTAGGTGGGTCACTAGTGGTCCGATGGAGTCGAGTGAGGTATCAATGTGAAGCCTATGTGAGGGGGCATCCGATGGGCTGGGTGTGGGGTTGGAATATGGTTATTCTGCGCATGCGCGGTAGACCAAGGGTATGGAAATAGCCGTTTTGGGATCTAGGGGAGCCACTAATGGACCGATGGGGTCTAGTGAGGTATCAGTGTGAAGCCTATGTGAGGGGGGCATCCGATGGGCTGGATGTGGGGTTGGAATATGGTCATTCTGCGCATGCGCGGTAGACCAAGGGTATGGAAATAGACGTTTTGGGGTCTAGGTGGGTCCCTAATGGACCGATGGGGTCGAGTGAGGTATCAATGTGAAGTCTATGTGAGGGGGCATCCCACTGGGTGGATGTGGGGTCGGAATATCGTCATTCTGCGCATGCGCAATAGAGAAAGGGTATGAAAATAGACGTTTTGGGATGTAGGTGAGCCACGAGTGGGCCGATTGGATCGAGTGAGGTATCAATGTGAAGCCTATGTGAGGGGGCATCCGATTGTACTAGGGTCTCGGCCGTTGTCCACATTCTGCGCATGCGTAGACCGGGAATTCTGGGAAAAGGGTGTGGAAATAGACGCTTAGGTGAGCCCCTAATGATCCTATCCCCTAATGTCGTATGAGGTCTTATTTTGAAGCTGTCGTGAGGGAGCATCCGCCTGGGCTAGTGTGTCGTTCGTTGTCAATAGTCTGCGCATGCGCAGTCTGGCCGTAGTATAGAAATAGACGTGTTGGGGTTTAGGTAGGCCCCTAATGGTCTGATGGGATCGAGTGAGGTATCCATGTAAAGCAGTCGTGAGGGAGTATCCGACGGGGTGGGTGTGACATGGAACTGACATTCTGCGCATGCGCAGTGGAGAAAGTGTATGGAAATAGACATTTTTGGCGCCGACAGGGGTCACTATGGGTCCGATGGAGTCGTATGAGGTCTTATGTTGAAGCTCTTGTGAAGCAGCATCCGTTTGGATTCAGGGTTCGTCCGTGTTCAAGGGTCTACGCATGCGCAGTCTGGTCGTAGTATAGAAATCAGGCATGTTGGGGGATGCGTGAGGGAGTGTGTGTGTGTGACTCACTGCTAGGGGTCCCTGGTTGGGGTTGGGTGGTGGTGTGGGTTCTGCGCACAGACGTCACTTCCGGGTTTCACTAAAACTACCTTCGAACACAGAAGAGTTCCAATGTTCCCCTTAGACGTAGGGTCCGGATGTTCAACCTCCGGGTTTTTTTCTGGCCCGGCCCGGCCCCGCCCCGCCCCGCCCCGCCCCGCCCCGGCCGCAGCGCGCGCGCGCGTCATCACCGGCAGTGCGTGAATGAATGTCGGGTCAAAAGGTCAAAGGTTACATCCAGGTCAAAAGGTCAAAGGTCTTCCTTTCGGCAAGGTTCGGCAACAATGTTGCGGCATCGATATACAGAGCTTGAACCCCAAAAAGGGGATTGTAAATTAACCTGGGAAGGATGGGAAGGTCCATTTGGACCAATCAGCGGACGAGAAAAAGAGCCAATGAGCGATCGATAAAAGAACCAATGGACGGGTACTAGAATTTCGCTGACGTCTGCACCTCCATCCGGGTACTGGGATGCTTTCGCCTACGTCCGCGCCAACATCCGGGTACTTCTATGTAGGTGTATAAAAGTGGGAATGTTTAGGGCAATGCTGCATTCATTGGCCTGCTTGACCTGACCAGCCTGAGCCTGCTTCACAAGCCTGAGCCTGCCTCACCGGAGCTATACCATGAGACGTGGAGAAGATTTTCCAGGGGATCCTTCGGCGCTGTAATCTTTGTTGTTGTTGTTGTTGCTCTCTTTTTTGGACTAACCCATCAGAATAGTACGTATCACGGACTACACCCGTAGAGCTACGTCTAGGCGCGCATGTGTGACATGGTCTATAAAACACGTCTCTGGATCCTACACCTCCATTCCTACGGTTTCAGAGCCATGACGGACACCCGTCCCTATGCGACATTTTACAGCATGCGACCGTGGTTAATTCGCTCACGGGTTACCGAGCAGTGGTTCGGTCCATGTTTGCAGATGGCGACGACAACGAGGGGCGACGCCAGATCCTGAACGAGTTCACAGAAGCGGGCTTCGACAGAGTGCACTCGATGGAGAGGTGTGCCACCACTCACCACTACTGGACTATGACATCCATCCTTGATGCTCGGGCTATGGAATCGGCGACGGCTGGTTGGCCTAGTCATGGCCTGTGCCCTATTGACCCTGGCGCTGTGGCATTCACAGTGGGACCTGACTATAAATCCGAGGGTCAGACACAGTGTGCGTCATTCAACGCTCGTCATTGGGTCAACCATGTCACCAGTTCTACGAGCCATCCTTCCCCTTACACCCCGGGTGGGGTTACACGTATATGAAGATAAAGTCACCATCGTGGAAGACCGTGGAGATGTTTGCTGGTCGCGCGCTGAGACCGTATCGAATACGGTTACGCTACACCGTGACGGCTGGACCAAATTTAAACGGGTGTTGAGCGGCGAGCTCGACGGACACCTCATCCACATAGACAATGCCATCTACGTACATCGTGGACACTTCTTCCCACGCCTGGACCGCTACCAAGACCCTACGCGAGGCTTCACCCTAGACCCCGATCTGTGGACAGCCTTCGAGAAAGTGGTGCCTATCGTGGACCAGCTGTTTACACCGGACGAGCGGTCATCAGACGAGTTGGAGTGGGCTCGTGCCCTGAGAGAAGCGGCGGCAGAACCCAATGAACAAATGTCTAGCAATGAACCAGACGACGATGCCATTGATTACCCGGCTAGACTTTGACCACCCGATCCTTTGATCTCACGGGGTTCTCCCTATAAATACGAGAGACAGTCAAATCTTGTACCATTCACGTACTGACCATGACGGAGCATATAATACGGGCGTATCTCAGCTTGACCCCCGAGGTCTTCCTGCACGTTTATGCGGATAAGGTCGATATCATGGAGGAGGTGGGAGACATCTGTGATGCGGACCTTACACAACCGTGCCCGGCTCACATTCGTCTGTCCCGAGAGGGCTGGACCAAATTCAAACGGGTGTTGTCTGGTGAACTGGACGGCGACCTCATTCACTTGTGTCACGATGTGTACATCCGACGCGGCCCCTTCTTTGCTCAATTGGCTCGGCTAGATGGGGGTACAGTGCATTTTACCCTTCACCCTGATCTATGGTCTGCATTGGAAGATGCCGTGGCAGATGTGGATCAAGTGCTTATCAAGCGGTCATCAGACGAGTTGGACTGGTCATTTACCATGGACACTGTGCTGGCAGAAGCCAACGAAGAAAATCAGAAAGAAACTCCGGCCCAAGATATACCCGTTATAAATAAACGATAGAGCCAGGGTCCATCATCATTTGTCACCATGAAGCGCTGGGAGAAGGTGTTGGATAACTTATGCTACAGTCCCGACAGTCCGGCGGCCTATAGTGCATTGTCGGCTCTCTATCGAGCGGCCAAACCCCAGGGGATACAACGCGCCCAAGTCCGAGATTGGTTAAGAAAACAAGACACCTATACCTTACATCGATCTGTCCGTCGCCATTTTCTACGGAACCGGGTCATCGTGGGAGGAATAGATGCCCAGTGGCAAGCGGATTTGGTCGATATGAGCACCTTTGCCAAACACAACGATGGGAATCGGTATATCTTGACGTGCATCGATATCCTATCGAAGTATGCGTGGGTGGTACCCATCCGGACGAAAACGGGGGCGAATCTCATAGCGGCGTTCAAAGACATCTTCAAGACCGGGTGCAAACCTTTGTATTTGCAAACCGACGAAGGCACGGAATTCCTCAACAGACCGTTCCAACAGTTTTTGAAAGCCCAGAAGGTGTTTTTCTTCCATACGTACAACGAGACCAAGGCTTCCGTGGTGGAAAGGTTCAACAGGACATTCAAAGGCCGTATGTATAAATATTTCACCTGTAAGAATACAAGGCGGTACATCGATGTTCTCCCGAAACTTGTGAGTGGTTACAATCGAGCCTATCATCGGAGTATAGAGAGAGCCCCCATTACCGTGACCCAACGCAATGAAGCCCAAGTCCGGCGTGTCTTGTACCCCAGGCAATCGCAGCGAACGACGAAGGCGGTGTTCAAGGTCGGGGACCCTGTACGGATCAGTAAAGTCAAAGGTCAATTTGAGAAAAGTTACTTGCCCAACTGGAGCGATGAGCACTTCCTGATTAAACGGCGCCTACCCCGACAGCAGCGAGTCTATGAACTGGAAGATCTTCAAGGGGAACCGTTGCTAGGGACGTTTTACGAGACGGAATTACAGCCTGTCGTAAAAACACAGCAAGACTACTACACGGTGGAGCAGATTTCCTTTAATTCCTGGGTCGCTGCCAACCAGGTGAAACGACTATAAAGCCAGACACCACTGCCGTCATCCTTCATTCCACGTCCTACCACAGTGCTATGGACAAACAGCAGCTGCCTCTGAACACAGCGTCTCCCAAAACGCGCAAAGCGCAAGTGGGCTTTGTGGTGATACTGCTAACCCTGCTGAGTGTGTTGTACGGAGGTGTGTTTTACGACGTAGCCTATGTCAGCACGTGACTTAACAAACTGAGAACACCAGCCACCAGTGAAACCGGTCTACAGATAGCACCAGTCAACCCCGTATCGAGCCCAGTCACCACCACACCCCGTGTACAAGCCACGTCGAGCTCCACACCAAGCTCCACACCTACACCAAGTACACCCACTACGTCCGAAAACCCACCGGATTTCATCCCTCACAGTGAACATACAACGACGACCGACGTTGTACCCACCACCACCATTCCAGTTCACTCGTACCAAATTTACAAGAGCGGGTTACCACGACAACTGATACACCTCGAACCATGGACCCTCGGTGGCAGCATCCCTTCACTTGCGTCATCGACGGGTTCCGGCAAAACGCACTTCGTCAGGAAGCTCCTTCAACACGCCGACAGCATGATCACCCCACCCATTGCCCAAGTCGTGTGGTGTTACGAAGAATGGCAGGCAGCGTATGCAGCAATGCCCCACATCACGTTCGTGGAAGGCCTACCTAACCTGGCCGATTTGGAACCGGACACCTTGGTGGTTCTGGATGATCTCATGGCGGAGACGGATGCGCGGGTCACTCAACTCTTTACCAAAGGCAGCCAT
The DNA here is from genome assembly GCA_036873755.1 of Hanleya hanleyi. NCBI lineage: Eukaryota > Metazoa > Mollusca > Polyplacophora > Lepidopleurida > Hanleyidae > Hanleya > Hanleya hanleyi. The sequence continues at coordinate 34,406 of JAVTVY010012863.1, forward strand.
CATCGACGGCTCAGCATCATCTACATTGTGCAAAATCTGTTCAGTAAAAACAAAGAACATAGGAACATCAGCTTAAATGCCCACTACCTGGTGGTCTTCAAAAACCCGAGAGATACCACTCAACTGCTGCACCTGGCGAGACAGATGTATCCCGGCCGCACACCGCTTGCGTTGGAAGCATTTAAAGATGCCACAACCCCTCAGCAAGGGTATATGCTCTTCGACCTCAAGCAAGCCACCACCGACCACCTTCGACTACGGACCGGCATCTTTCCCGGAGAGACCCACCACGTGTACATGCAAAAATAATGTAAACACATCCACAGTGGAGCCCCCAGCTGGGTGTGTGTGTTTGATGATGGGGATTATAAAAAGAATTAATACCACAGCATGGTTCACTTTGTCTCTGTTCTCTGAAGTAGATAAAAAGAGCAGAGTTGTGGGTTCTAGCATTAGTTGTACATGATGTCTGCGCGAGTACGGAAGCACGCTCCGACGCTCCGTGTATTGAAGACAGCCCCACCCGAGTTGATCCGAACCATTGTACGCGGTGCGGACCCTGACCTTGTACGCTGTCTGTGCGAGATCGGGTACAACCTGTTAAAAGGCAACGTACCACTGACTCCGGCTCAGAAGACCAAGTTGGCCAAGCATAAGACAGGTCTCCGAACCCTAGTCCAGAAGCAGGTCCCTCAAACACAAAAGAAAAAGGTGTTACAGAAAGGCGGCTTTCTCGGGGCCATCTTAGCACCGTTGGCCGCTTCCGTGTTGAGTCCAGTATTGGGTGGACTCTTCGGCCGACAATGAACCACACGAAAAAAATGGTCCTCGTCGAACCACGGTTGCTTCAAAACCTCCAATCGCCCTACCCTGTCCCACCTACGGTGAAGACCATAAACACCCTCGATGGAGAGATGCAACAGATCTTACAGAGACCGGGGTTAAACGACAGTGAGAAAGTACAACGGTACAATGAGACGCTTCAACAATACATGACGTTCATGGACCAATACAAAACCTTCTCTACCTCACCACCACCACCACCACCACGTGACACACCGCTGACCTCAGCACCGCTCCAACAGCCGCCATTACCAGGGGTACCACCCACAGCCCACAGTGGGTGGAAGACGAAGTGCTGAAGAGTGTACCTGCATCGTTCAAGAAACAAGCTGGCCTGGTATTACAACGGATGAAACAGAATCCTAACATGACTTGGAATGATAAAGGCGAACTCCTGGTACAGAATCAGGTGGTCCCCGGGACCCACATGACGGATTTAGTGAATGACCTGATGCGTAAACGCAGGTCGCACACGGATCCTCGAGGATGGGAGGTCTTCGCTCAAGGCTTGAAAGACATGCATGTACCACAGGAATTGGTGGGGAACCCCCACCGCTGGGCCTTTATGCAGCGAACCCAGCAATCGCCGAGTGGCCCACTACCTTCTTGGGAATCCGAATGGGAACCGGAGTCACCCCCAAAACACCACCACCACAACGGGCACCTTCTTTTCAGACCTTTAAAAAACCATCCTTGATCAGGACACCCCACATCTCCAGAGCCGTGACACGTAGCAAGTCAACGCGACGAACACGACGCCGGACACAATCGCCCAAGGCCTGGAACACCTATTAAAACCGACAGCAGCAGCAGGACAGCTCAGTCGCCATGTTTTACCTCAGCCTACCCAGTAACAGTTCGCTGGATGTGTTTCCTGACAACACCTTGGCCAAGTACGTGACCCAGTTACCGCAACCGTTGCATTTACCTGGGCGCTGGGAATGTGGCCTCGTGGATATCCAATACCCTTACTCGTGGTACAACGTGCGAGCCAATGAAGTGTGGTACGAGGTGACCTACGAAGGAAAAGACACCCGACTCACCCTCCCCGAAGGCCAATACGATACTCCCAAGGAGTTCATGGGTGGGCTGTCAAGACTGTTGCATTAAAAGGCTCTACGGGAGGTCACGAATACTTCAAAACCCATCAAATCCTTTCCCTTCAAGAATCACGTGGACTTCGATTACAACGCACACAACGACAAGGCACAGCTTATCGTCTCCGCCAACGCGAGTGTCGTACTGAGCCCTATCCTACAGCAAATGCTGGGTTTCGATCTACGGACGTTCGCTGGTCCCACCGCCCACCAAGGCGAGATCCCGATGGATATGAAGTCGGGTATGTACGGACATGTGGACAACCACATCGTGGGCGATATCAACACACCTCTGTTATGGGTGGTGCCCATTAAAAAGACGTATGGAGATCAAGTCACCCACAGTTTCACCCACATGCTCTACCTACCCGTACGACAAACCGACATCAACACTATCACGGTGGATATAAGAGATGACACGAGACGACTGGTGGCATTCGAACGCGGGAAAGTGGTGCTGACACTTCATTTTCGACAAGCACGTGCTCCCCACTTTGTATAATGAAGGTGCCTTACGAGTGCGATGCACGCAGCTATATGGACTATTATGCCAAACAGGCCGGCGGTGGCCTTCCGGTCTTTAGTGGTGCACGCATGCAACGAGGACATGGACTGGGGAACATACTCGGGAGCATCGTCAAAACGTTCCTGCCCTTGGTGACGCGTGGGGTGAAAGCAATCGGCAAACAAGCGGTACGCAGTGGACTGCAAGTCGCCGGTGATGTCTTGGGGGTACGGCACCCAAAGAAGCCTTGAAACGGCGGGCCAAAGAAGCAGGAGGCGTCTTGGTGGCCAAAGCACAACGCACCGTAGGGAATAAAAGACCTGCACCACCGAGACCACGCACCAGTCGACGACCGACCCAGCGACGACGCACATCGAAGACCCAGGATATCTTTTCTTAAAACATGTCCTTGATCCACACAGAGTCCTGCCCCTCCACCAACAGTGAATTTGATTTGTGGTCCGTCCCGCCCACACAGACCAGTGCCGAACAAGGATTATGGGGGGAGCATCTCCCGCTCTCCAGCATCAACGCAACAGGGCCCATCGAGTTCACCATTAGTAATGCGGATACGGCCTATGTGGATTTAGCCCATACATACTTGTATGTGAAAGCCAACATCGTCAATGGAGATGGCTCCAGAATCGTCGACCAAGCAACAGTGGGCCCGACGAATCTCTGGCTGCACTCGATGTTTCAACAGGTGGATATATTTCTCAGCGACAAACTCATCAGTGACTCGACCAACACGTACCCCTATCGAGCCTACATCGAGACGCTGTTGTCGCATGGGCGAGAGGCTAAAAATCTCAACTGACAGCCGCTTTATTCTACCAGGACACAGCCCAGCACATGGGCGTAGAGAACGACAATGTGGGATATAACAAACGGAAGGCTTTGACCGCGAACGGCGTCGCGGTGGATCTCATGGGTCGACTGCACGCAGACATGTTCATGCAAGACCGATACCTCTTGAACAAGATCCCCATCAAAATCCGACTGATACGGGCGCCTCCGACCTTCGCCTTGATGGCCACTAACGTAGACGGGCATGCAGCTGACTATAAGATTGTCATCCAAGACGCAGTCCTGTATGTCCGAAAAGTGAAACCGAATCCAGCCGTTCAATTGGGACACCTCAAAGCCTTGGAAACAAAACCAGCCCAGTACCCTATCCGACGTGTGCAAACCAAAGTGTTCTCTGTGTCTGCTGGAAATATGAGCGCCAACAAAGAAAACCTGTTCCTGGGGGAACTACCCAAGCAATTGATCCTGGCCTGTGTGGAAAATACCAGTTTCAGTGGAGCCTACCCAGAGAATCCGTTTGACTTTAAACATTTCGGCATCAATTTTGTGGCCCTGCATGTGGATGGACAACAGGTGCCAGCCACGGCCTTAACACCGAACTTTGGGCGCAGGAATTTCATTCGAGCCTATCAGAGCCTGTTTACAGCCACCAGTCAAATCAACCAGGACGAAGGGAATATGATCAGTCGGGAGGACTACGCGAACGGATACACGTTGTTCTGTTTCGATTTGACCCCCACCTTAGAGAACGACCATCAGCTGGCCCTGGCCAAGCAAGGCAATTTACGGTTGGAAATCCACTTTGCACGAGCCCTCCGGAGCACCGTCAATGTGATCTGTTACGCCGAGTTTGACAACATTATTCAAGTGGACAAAGCGCGCAACGTCCTGTGTGACTTCTCCACCTAACATGGATACAGACCAGATAACCACCGTGCTGGAGAATGATCCAGAGACACGTATGGTCTTTCAAGGGGTGTTCGCCCGAGATGTGTTCCCATTAGACCGTATGTATCCTGCTGCTTACGTTCTCAACACGGACCTGATGGATCGGGCCGGTGAACATTGGGTGGGCGTGTACTTGACAGAACAGCAGGGCGAATACTTTGACCCTTACGGCCTGCCACCCCTCCATCCCGATTTAACAGACTTCATGGATCAAGGCACAGAGACGTGATGTTGGAACAGTGAAACGTTGCAAAGCCTGACCAGTAGCGTGTGCGGACAATATTGCTTGTTTTACCTGTACCATCGATGCCGGGGAAGATCCTTATCTACCATCGTACAGATGTTTGACGAGTACCCCAAGGCCGAGGACCGAGATGTACTCGTATATGACTGGGCCGTCCATCATTTCAATGTACAAGCCCCGTTCTGGGCTTAAGTTCTTTCAATATACAAGCCCCCCTGTTCTGGGCTTAAGTTCTTTCAATGTTCAAGCCCCCTGTTCTGGGCTTCAATTTTATCGATTTCAATGTACAAGCCCCCTGTTCTGGGCTTCAGTTTTCACGTGGTTGTTCTCACGTTGTTGTTGTTGAATAAAAAACAAAATGAGATCTCACCCAAAAAAACCCTGTCTTGTGTGTTTTCTATATGAGCATAATGCATGAAGGCTATAACAGACATGTGGGGATTCGGTGAAACTGGCTTCGAACACCGTGGAGAAAGTAGCCCATCAGTGTCCTAGGATAATCCGAAATTCACCCGCGCAGGCGTGCGGGCGGATAAGGCGCGCGCGCGCGCTGCGGCCGGAGTAACCCGCGAGCGCGCGCGCTGCGGCCGGAGTAACCCGCGCGCGCGCGCGCTGCGGCCGGATAATCCGCACGCGCTGCGGCCGGGGCGAGGCCGGGCCGGGCCGGGCCGGAAAAAACCCCGGAGGTTGACCCTACGTCTAAGGGGAACATTGGAACTCTTCTGTGTTCGAAGGTAGTTTTAGTGAAACCCGGAAGTGACGTCTGTGCGCAGAACCCACACCACCACCCAACCCCAACCAGAGACCCCTAGGGGTGAGTCACACACACACACTCCCTCACGCATCCCCCAACATGCCTGCTTTCTATACTACGACCAGACTGCGCATGCGCAGACCATTGAACACGGACGAACCCTGAGTCCAGTCGGATGCTGCTTCACAAGAGCTTCAACATAAGACCTCATACGACTCCATCGGACCCATAGTGACCCCTGTCGGTGCCAAAATGTCTATTTCCATACACGTTCTCTACTGCGCATGCGCAGAATGACGTCAGTTCCACGTCACATCCACCCCGCTGGATACTCCCTTACGACAGCTTCAAAATAAGACCTCATACGACACCATAGGATCATTAGGGGCTCGCCTAAACCCTAACACGTCTATGTCCACACCCTTTTCCCAGAATTCCCTGTCTGCGCATGCGCAGAATATGGACAACGGCCGAGACCCTAGTCCAATCGGATGCCCCCTCACATAGGCTTCACATTGATACCTCACTCAACTCCATCGGCTCATTAGTGGCTCACCCAGATCCACAAACGTCTATTTTCACACCCTTTGTCTATTGCGCATGCGCAGAATGACGATATTCCGACCCCACATCCACCCAGTGGGATGCCCCCTCACATAGGCTTCACATTGATACCTCATACGACCCCATCGGTCCATTAGGGACCCACCTAGACCCCAAAACGTCTATTTCCATACCCTTGGTCTACCGCGCATGCGCAGAATGACGATATTTCAACTCCACACCCATCCCATCAGATGCCCCTTCCCGAATGCTTCACATTGATACCTCACACGACTCCATCGGACCACTAGGGGCTCCCCTAGACCCCAAAACGTCTATTTCCATACCCTTGGTCTACCGTGCATGCGCAGAATGACGATATTTCAACTCCACACCCACCCCATCAGATGCCCCTTCACGAATGCTTCACATTGATACCTCATACGACCCAATCGGTACACTAGGGACCCCTCTCGCCCCTGATGACATCTTCGGGCACCTCCGTGTCTCTTCGGTGATCTCCGTGACATCTTCGCAACATTGTAGCGAACGTGCAACAATGTTGCAATTCGGGAAGCCAGGTGTTCGGCACGTGACAACCCCCAACGGACCTGACCGAAGAGACGCGGAGGTGAACGATGTTGTGGAAAAACCCCGCAGACAAGTCAGTACATCTCCTATCATGTTCCCACGGACCCCACCGAAAAGACACGGACCTGACCGAAGAAACACGGAGGTGAACGACATTGTGGGAAAAACCCCAGTACATGCTCCGCTCACCGAAAAGACACGGAGATGAACGACATTGAGTCCCCACAGACAGGTCAGTACATATCCTATCATGTTCACAGGTCACGCCCCATTCACCCAGACCGGAAGTGACGTCATACAGTTCACAGGTCACGCTCCATTCACCCAGACTGGAAGTGACGTCATACGGGACTGGTGGCACCCCCTGGCGGAAAAAGGGGAACCAAGAGTTACCTCCCTGGAAAACTGGCCTCGAAAAGGGTAGACCCTACTACTCCGGCTACATGTACTTCGAAAAGACAAAGAAAGGCAAAAATGGACAGCGGAAAACTACGTTTTATTACAACCCTAGACTCAAGGTAACAGATAATTTAGTTTTAAGATCGTCTTTTATGTATCCGTCTTTGGCGTTTTCCGACCTCCACCTGCCGTGCCTTTTAAAGAGTCTATCGGGAACGCCAGCGTTAGCGGCGGCGCCAACGTAGACTGTGAACACCAAAGAGCTTTGTATTCAAGCCAAGAGCTTTAAACTTAGCAAGCATAATTTCTCTCGTCCTAGAATACGATAGGGGTCCAGAATTACGTAATTTATATGCGTTAGAAGATTTGAAGAAAGTTAACTGTCTGAAAATAAAGCAGTCCGAGTCCTCCGGAATAGAGGCAGCCTTAAGATATCTGTCTAACATACGACATGGACAAGTGTTACTGAAAGTTCGCGCTAAAACAACGAAATTGCCCTCTCTGAATAAATCAGTTTTACTTTTCTCAATAAATAATGAAACGTGATCCTCGTGAAAAACGACATTAGAACGTTTCAAACCGGCAAGCTCTGAATAGCTCAAAAAACCCGCAAAAGCTACAAGGCACATAGTCACCACGCGCAGATCGTCCAACTTGGAATCTGCATGAGCAAATCTAGCAACTAAATCCTGCAAAATCTGTAAAGTAATTGGCTCTTTCTTAACAACATGCCTTCCAATAATACGAAGGGCCGCGTCCCTAACCAAACGTACAAACGTCTTGCTATAAGGATTGTCCACAGAGGCCAAGTCGTGCGCCCAACTAATACTGTAGAACGCGTCTTCAATTTTCGAGGCAAAACTCCCAGATTGAACTTAAGAAAGTAAATACAGTGCGACATAGGACTCTGCTGCCGGAAAACTTTCAATTCTATTTCCTGAACACCACTGAGCCCAGTGTTGAAAACCTCTGGAATATTTGGTGACTGTAGAGTCTGCTCTACTATGAAGAACGAAACTGGGAAGATCACGTGTCAGCTGCGCTAAAGTGGGATGATTAGAATGCCTATTAACTTCCACCCAAATGCCCGATTTGAAAACATCTGTAAACAGAAATAAACATTTAATAAAAGAATTGAGTACACAAAATGCTTCTTTATTATTAAAACAATTTCAACAGAACTGAATTTATGCTACATACAGGAAAACATGTCCTGTTATTACTCATCAAAGTGGGATACACGTATAGTATAATGAACCCAACTCTGCCCGCCACTCGGCGACCATCAAATATTGGTGAATTATCAAATATTGATAATCATGAATGATTAAATTCGGTTTTCATTATTACATCAATCGGCTTCTAGCCGTCATTAGATTGCCACTGTCCAAATAAGCCAAGCGGCGAACTACTGCGATTTAAACACGCAAAAACAAGTACTATATGCCATTCGGCTACACCATGCCAATCGGCTACGCCATGCCATTCGACTCGGCTACATCATGCCATTCGGCTACATCATGCCATTCGGCTACATCCAAATTGTACATAAATAACTACATTTGTTTCATGACATTACCTCAAATATGTCATCACAGTGTGTTAGCATACTTCCCATTTAAACGCACTGGAAGAACAGCGGAAGAAAACTTGGGAGAACCGAATAACGAATTCTTATTATTACCATGAACAAAAATTCCTGTATTGTCTCGAAATTCTATGATATCCTGCATGTAAGGCATCCAACAGAAATCGCTCTCAAACAAAAAAGGCCAGAACAACGCCGACGGCCATTTAGGGACAATTAATGTACCTCTTGCACGACAAGCATTTAAATGCTTTGTTATCTTTCTGCCAATATTGCGAAAATGCATCCACGCCCCCAGTTCCGGGATTTCAAAATTTTGAATTAAAAATTGGTAATTTTGCATTTTCCAAATGAGCAAATCTATGGTCCGTGTAACCTTGCACGATTTAATTTTCGTTTTTTTGCTTTTGGTTTCTCAAAATCAAAAATTGAAATTTGACCGTCAATTTTCAATTTTCGTTTTTCGGTTTCTCAAAATCAAAAATTGAAATTTGACATTCAATTTTCGATTTTCGTTTTACTTCGCGCAAAAATGAAAATCAAATATTGAAAATTGACTCGATTTGTCCGTTTTTCGTTTTTTGATTTTAACTTTGACGCGTCAATGTTAACTGCGCACGCGCAAGGCTTATGATGTCACTTTCGGTCCGCGGAGTAGTATGGAAAGCGCAAATCGGATTGTTCAGGCAGGTGTGGAGCATAATATGGAAAACCAGTAGGGGGAAAGATTTGGGAGTTTCATTACACTATAGATCCCTGGAGCCGGGCATTCGACCTAGATTATAATGGGCCAACTGCGCATGTGCAGAAGCGAGTAGGCATTCGTGCAGCAGGTGTGATGCATTATATGGAGAACAACGGAGGTGATACACACGGTAGTTTCATTAAAGTAGGATAGTATAATGAATACGTGGGTACCCTAATCATAACCCCCAAAGGAACTTCCCGCTTCGATGCGTTTGACATCCGCACTTAAAGCGTTGAAGCGTTTTTGACGCTGAACGTTGACGGGCATCTGAACGCTCCAACGATCCAGGTCCCAAAAATAGAGAATGGAGATTGGCCCTGAAGCGTTGAAGCATTCAGACGTCTGACATCAAACGTGGCGATTGTGTGCTTGTTTGAAATGGTGGTTTACGGGTCGCTTATGTGGATTTCGCGGCCCATCACCGCGATGCTTACTCTTATTCGTATTACATCTTTGTTGGTATCTTTATAAATACTATATTTCAAATCAATAACAAATAGCGGTTGTGTGCATGAATGCTGTTCGCCTTTGTAGCACTCTAAACATCTATTTTTAGAAATGAGAAAATCTAAGACTGCGTCCTGATTGGCTCAGGCCTCAATGTCAATAACCAATGAGAACAGCGGAATGCCACCTATCCAGACCTGTCTGGTGCATCTTCACAAGTCCAGGTAAATCGTGAATCCTCGCACAGGGTTTACCTGAGTAGTGTATACTGAGCAGAATTACGCACATTTCACCCGGATGTAACTATGACGTCACAACTGGCTGGTTTTGTAACGAGTCTTTTGATTGGTTGAATTGTAAGTGTTGTCGGCCATGTTGTAAAGCAAGATGGCGGCGTGGTTCGGGCATGTTCGGGCATGTTCGGGCAAAAAAAAAGTTCCGGCAAAAAAAAAAAAAAAAAAATGTATTCATGCGCGGTGATGCGGTTTGGCCGTGGTTTTGGCGGTGATTCGGTCTCGGGAAAAAGCTTCCGCGGAGAAAAAGTAGTCCCTAGATAAAATGGTCCGATGGGGTCGAGTGAGGTATCAAAGTGAAGGTTAGGTGAAGGAGCATCTAATGGGCTGGGTGTGGGGTTGAAATATCGTCATTCTGCGCATGCGCGGCGGCCGAAGGGTATGAAAATAGCCTTTTTGGAGCTAGGGGAGCCCCTAAGGGTCCGATGGGGTCGAGTGAGGTATCAAATTGAAGGTTAGGTGAAGGGGCATCTGATGGGCTGGGCGCGGGGTTGAACTATCGGCATTCTGCGCATGCGCGGAGGCCAAAGGGTATGAAAATAGCCTTTTTGGAGCTAGGAGATTGACTACTGGTCCAGTGGGGTCGAGTGAGGTATCGATGTGAAGCATTCGTGAAGGGGCATCTGATGGGCTGGGTGTGGGGTTGAAATATCGGCATTCTGCGCATGCGCGGTGGCCCAAGGGTATGGAAATAGCGGTTTTGGAGCTAGGGGAGTCCCTAATGGGCCAATGGAGTCGTATGAGGTATCAAAGTGAAGCATTCGTGAAGGGGCATCTGATGGACTGGGTGTGGGGTTGAACTATCGGCATTCTGCGCATGCGTGGTGGCCCAAGGGTATGGAAATAGCCGTGTTGGAGCTAGGGGAGCCCGTAATGGACCAATGGGGTCGAGTGAGGTATCAAAGTGAAGCATTCGTGAAGGGGCATCTGATGGGCTGGATATGGGGTTGAACTATCGGCATTCTGCGCATGCGCGGTGGCCCAAGGGTATGAAATAGCCGTGTTGGGAGCTAGGGCAGCCCCTAATGGACCAATGGGGTCGAGTGAGGTATCAAAGTGAAGCTTATGTGAAGGGGCATCTGATGGGCTGGGTGTGGGGTTGAACTATCGGCATTCTGCGCATGCGCGGTGGCCCAAGTGTATGAAAATAGCCGTGTTGGGATGTAGGGGAGCCCCTAATGCACCAATGGGGTCGAGTGAGGTATCTAAGTGAAGCATTCGTGAAGGGGCATCTGATGGGTTGGGTGTGCGGTAGGAATATCATTCTGCGCATGCGCAGATGCAATACGGAGGTCTCGTCCAATCAGAAGCGAGTATTTCAAATCCGTCCCAGAGCTCTCGTCCAATCAGAAGCGAGTATTTTGACCCGGTGCATTATGGGACATATCCAAGATGGCGGCACGTATGTTCAAGATGGCGGCACATCCGGTGTCGAAAACTGGCCATTTTGTCGGATGTGGTCACTCAGTGTCGAAAACTGGACCCTGTATGACGTCACTTCCGGGTTTTTCACTAAAAACTACCTCCAAACATAGAACAGTTCCTAATGTTTCCTCTTACACGTCCGTATGTTCAATCGCCGGTGGGTTTTCCCGCCCCGCCCCAGCGCCCCGCAGCGCGAGCGCGCGCGCGCGCGCGTCATCCCGCGTCATCCCCGGCAGTGCGCGCGCGGACGCGGGTCAAAAGGTCAAAGGGTCACCTCCAGGTCAGACGGTCCAATGTCCAATGAGACAATGTTGCGGCATCGCTATAGTCAGAGCTTGAGCACAATAAAAAATTCTAGATTCTAGGGGATTCTAGATGAACCTGGGAAAGATGGGCAGTTCCATTTGGACCAATCAGCGGTCGAGAAAAAGAGCCAATCAGCGGTCGAGAAAAAGAACCAATCAGCGATCGAACAATCAGCCAATGGAATTGGGGTATTCACGGTGTGCTTTCGCTCACGTCCGCGCCTACATCTGGGTTCTTGTACACCCGGGTAATGTTTTTCTGGACATGGATGGGTTACCTTTGGCTCCATTCTAGGCCACTGATTGACTAATACGGTGTTCAAAGCCACTTTCATGCATTATGCTCATAGAACTTATAGTCATAATCTATACGTGTTGGACGAGTCTCTTCACTCACCGTATACACGTACCTCAATGAAATGCCTGCTCCAAACCTAGACCAAAGACACGTACTTGGTCTGTAGGCTGATTTCATTGGTTCTCTATTTTTTACTATAGTGCTCTTGCCTTCTAAACTTGATGGGTTACATTTTGACCCCATCCTACACCACTGATTTCAGTTTGACTGAATCTCCACATTGGGCATTGATGCATTAGGAATAAAACACACAAGACAGGGTTTTTTGGTGAGATCTCATTTTTTTTTTTTATTTTTATTCAGTGAACAACAACAACGTGAGAACAACCACGTGAAAACTCAAGCCCAGAACAAGGGGCTTGTCATTAACTGAAGCCCAGAACAAGGGGCTTGTACATTGAAGCCCAGAACAAGGGGCTTGTACATTGAAGCCCAGAACAAGGGGTTTGTCATTAACTTAAGCCCAGAACGGGGCTTGTACATTGAAATGATGGGCGGCCCAGTCATAGACGAGTACATCGCGGTCCTCGGCCTGGGAGTACTCGTCAAACATCTGTACGATAGTAGATAAGGGTCTTCCCCGGCATCGATGGTACAGGTAAAACAAGCAATATTGTCCGCACACGCCACTGGTCAGGCTTTGCAACGTTTGACTGTTCCAACACCACGTCTCTGTGCCTTGATCCATGAAGTCTGTTAAATCGGGATGGAGGGTGGCAGACCGTACGGGTCAAAGTATTCCCCCTGCTCTTCTGTCAAGTACACGGCCACCCAGTGTTCACCGGGTCGATCCATCGGGTCCGTGTTGAGAACGTAAGCAGCCGGATACATACGGTCTAATGGAAACACATCTCGGGCGAACACCCCTTGAAAGACCCTACGTGTCTCTGGGTCATTCTCCAGCACGGTGGTTATCTGGTCTGTATCCATGTTAGGTGGAGAAGTCACACAGGACGTTGCGCGCCTTGTCCACTTGAATGATGTTGTCAAACTCGGCGTAGCAGATCACATTGACGGTGGTCGCCAGGGCTCGTGCAAAGTGGATTTCCAACCGTAAGTTGCCTTGCTTGGTCAGGGCCAGCTGATGGTCGTTCTCTAAGGTGGGGGTCAGATCGAAACAGAACAACGTGTATCCGTTCCCGTAGTCCTCCCGACTGATCATATTCCCTTCGTCCTGGTTTATTTGACCGGTGGCTGTAAACAGGCTCTGATAGGCTCGAATGAAATTCCTCCGCCCAAAGTTCGGGGTTAAGGCCGTGGCTGGCACCTGTTGTCCATCCACATGCAGGGCCACAAATTGATGCCGAAATGTTTAAAGTCAAACGGATTCTCTGGGTAGGCTCCGCTGAAACTGGTATTTTCCACACAGGCCAGGATCAATCGCTTGGGTAGTTCCCCCAGGAACAGGTTTTCTTTGTTGGCGCCCATATTTCCAGCAGGCACAAAGAACACTTTGGTTTGCACACGTCGGATAGGGTACTGGGCTGGTTTTGTTTCCAAGGCTTTCATGTGTCCCAATTGAACGGCTGGATTCGGTTTCACTTTTCGGACATACAGGACTGCGCCTTGGATGACAATCTTATAGTCCGCTACATGCCCCTCTACGTTAGTGGCCATCAAGGCGAAGGTGGGAGGCGCCCGTATCAGTCGGATTTTGATGGGGGTCTTGTTCAAGAGGTACCGGTCTTGCATGAACATGTCTGCATGCAGTCGACCTATCATATCCACCGAGGCACTGTTCGCAGTGAAAGCCTTCCGTCTGTTATATCCCCCATTGTCCGCCGTGTCCATGTGCTCGGCCGTGTCCTTGTAGAATAAAGCGGTTGTCAGCTGAGATTTTTTAGCCTCTCGGCCATACGACAACAGTGTCTCGATGTAAGCTCGATAGGGGTACGTGTTGGTGGAGTCACTGATGAGTTTGTCGCTGAGAAAAATATCCACCTGCTGAAACATCGAGTGCAGCCAGAGATTCGTCGGACCCACCGTTGCTTGGTCAGCGATTCTGGTGCCAGCTCCATTGACCACCTTGGCTTTCACATACAAGTAGGTATGGGCTAAATCCCCATAGGCCGTATCCGCATTACTGATGGTGAACTCGATGGGCCCGGTTTCGTTGATGCTGGAGAGCGGGAGATGCTCCACCCATAATCCTTGTTCGACACTGGTTTGTGTGGGCGGCACGGTCCACAAACCAAATTCACTGTTGGTGGAGGGGCAGGACTCGGCGTGGATTAAGGCCATGTTTTAAGAAAAGATATCCTTTGTCTTCTTGGATGTGCGTCGTCGCTGGGTCGGTCGTCGACTGGTGCGTGATCTCGGTGGGGCCGCTCTTTTATTCCCTACGGTGCGTTGTGCTTTGGCCACCAAGACGCCTCCCGCTTCTTTGGCCCGTCGTTTCAAGGATTCTTTGGGTGCCGTACCCCCCAAGACATCACCGGCCACTTGCAGTCCACTGCGTACCGCTTGGTTGCCGATTGCTTTCACCCCACGCGTCACCAAGGGCAGGAACGTTTTCACAATGCTGCCGAGTATGTTCCCCAGTCCATGTCCTCGTTGCATGCGTGCACCGCTAAAGACCGGAAAGCCACCCCCGGCCTGTTGGGTATAATAGTCGGCATAGCTGCGTGCATCGCACTCGTAAGGTACTTTCATTATGCAAAGTGGGGAGCACGTGCTTGTCGAAAATGAAGTGTCAGCACCACTTTTCCTCGTTCGAATGCCACCGCTCGTCCCGTGTCATCTCTTATATCCACCGTGATCGTGTTGATATCGGTATGTCGTACCGGCAGGTACATGATATGGTTGAAACTGTGGGTGACTTGATCGCCATACGTCTTTTTAATGGGGACCACCCGTAACAGAGGTGTGTTGATATCGCCCACGATGTGGTTGTCCACCACGTCCGAGTAGACGTAGAGTCCGTACATACCCGACTTCATATCCATCTGCATCTCGCCATGGTGTTGGGTGGGACCAGCGAACGTCTGTAGATCGAAACCCAGCATTTGCTGTAGTGTAGGACTGAGTTTCACATTCACGGTATCGGTGAGGGTAAGCTGTGCCTTGTCGTTGTGTACGTTGACATCGAAGAACACGTTTCTCTTGAAGCGCAAGGCTATCAGGCGTGCTGCACTATCCGTCACCCCCGTAGCGCCTTATCATGCATCAGTCTTG
Organism: Hanleya hanleyi; assembly: GCA_036873755.1. Classification (NCBI taxonomy): domain Eukaryota; kingdom Metazoa; phylum Mollusca; class Polyplacophora; order Lepidopleurida; family Hanleyidae; genus Hanleya; species Hanleya hanleyi. The sequence goes on from JAVTVY010012863.1 coordinate 49,475, forward strand.
ACAGCCCACCCATGAACTCTTTGGGGGTATCGTATTGGCCTTCGGACAGGGTGAGTCGGGTGTTTTTGCCTTCGTAGGTCACCTCGTACCACACTTCATTGGCTCGTACGTTGTACCACGAGTAAGGGTATTGGACATCCACGAGGGCACATTCCCAGCGTCCAGGTAAATGTAACGGTTGCGGTAACTGGGTGACGTACTTGGCCACGGTGTTGTCAGGAAACACATCCAGCGAACTGTTACTGAGTAGGGTCAGGTAAAACATGGCGACTGAGCTGTCCTGCTGCTGCTGTTGGTTTTAATAGGTCTTCCACGCCTTGGGCGGTTGTGTGCGGCGTCGTGTTCGTCGCGGTGACTTGCTACGTGTCACGGCTCTGGAGATGTGGGGTGTCTTGATCAAGGGTGTTTTTTTATAGGCGCGAAAAGAAAGTGCCCGTTGTGGTGGTGTTTTGGGGGGCGACTCCGGTTCCCATTCGACTTCCCAAGAAGGTAGTGGGCCACTCGGTGATTGCTGGGTTTGCTGCATAAAGGCCCAGCGGTGGGGGTTCCCCACCAATTCCTGTGGTACATGCATGTCTTTCAAGCCTTGAGCGAAGACCTCCCATCCTCGAGGATCGGTGTGCGATCTGCGTTGACGCATCAGATCATTCACCAAATCCGTCATGTGGGTGCCGGGGACCACCTGATTCTGTACCAGGAGTTCGCCTTTATCATTCCAAGTCATGTTAGGATTCTGTTTCATCCGTTGTAATACCACGCCAGCTTGTTTCTTGAACGAGGCAGGTACACTCTTCAGCACTTCGTCTTCCACCCACTGTGGGGCTGTGGGGGCTACCTCACCCGGCTGTTGGAGCGGTGCTGAGGTCAGCGGTCTGTCACGTGGTGGTGGTGGTGGTGGTGGTGGTTGTGGTGCTGTTGCTGGGGTAGACAGGGTTTGTATTGGTCCATGAACGTCATGTACCGTTGAAGCGTCTCATTGTACCGTTGTACTTTCTCACTGTCGCTTAACCCCGGTCTCTGTAAGATCTGTTGCATCTCTCCATCGAGGCTGTTTATGGTCTTCACCGTAGGTGGGACAGGGTGGGGTGATTGGAGGTTTTGCAGGAACCGTGGTTCGACGAGGACCATTTTTTTCGTGTGGTTCATTGTCGGCCGAAGAGTCCACCCAATACTGGACCCAACACGGAAGCGGCCAACGGTGCTAAGATGGCCCCAAGAAAGCCGCCTTTCTGTAACACCTTTTTCTTTTGTGTTTGAGGACCCGCTTGTGGACTAGGGTTCGGAGACCTGTCTTATGCTTGGCCAACTTGGTCTTCTGAGCCGGAGTCAGTGGTACGTTGCCTTTTAACAGGTTGTACCCGATCTCGCACAGACAGCGTACAAGGTCAGGGTCCGCACTAACTCGGGTGGGGCCGTCTTCAATACACGGAGCGTGGGAGCGTGCTTCCGTACTCGCGCAGACATCCTGTACAACTAATGCTAGAACCCACAACGCTGCCCTTTTTATCCACCTCACAGACAAAGTCAACCCTGCTGTGGTATTCATTCTTTTTATTATTCTCCATCATCAAACACACAAACCCCAGCTGGGGGGCGCCACTGTGGGTGTGTTTACATTATTTTTGCATGTACACGTGGTGGGTCTCTCCGGGAAAGATGCCGGTCCGTAGTCGAAGGTGGTCAGGGGTGGCTTGCTTGAGGTCGAAGAGCATATACCCGTGCTGAGGGGTTGTGGCATCTTTAAAGGCTTCCAACGCAAACGGTGTGCGGCCAGGATATATCTGTCTCGCCAGGTGCAGCAGTTGAGTGGTATCTCTCGGGTTTTTGAAGACCACCAGGTAGTGGGCATTTAAGCTGATATTCCGATGTTCTTTGTTTTACTGAACAGATTCTGCACAATGTAGATGATGCTGAGCCGTCGATGATGGCTGCCTTTGGTAAAGAGTTGGGTGACCCGTGCATCCGTCTCCGCCATGAGATCATCCACAACCACCAAGGTGTCGGGTTCCAAATCGGCCAGGGTGGGTAGGCCTTCCACGAACGTGATGTGGGGCATTGCTGCATACGCTTCCTGCCATTCTCCGTAACACCACACGACTCGGGCAATGGGTGGAGTGATCATGCTGTCGGCGGGTTGAAGGAGCTTCCTGACGAAGTGCGTTTTGCCGGAGCCCGTCGGTCCTGCGATGACGCAGGTGAAGGGATGTTGCCACCGAGGGTCCATGGTTTGAGGTCTATCCGTTGTCGTGGTAACCCGCTCTTGTAAATTTCGTACGAGTGAACTGGAGTGGTGGTGGGTACAACGTCGGTCGTCGTTGTCTGTTCACGTTCAGAGATGGTGCTGGGGTGGGTACAACGTGGGTGGTCGTCGTCGTTGTCGGTTCACTGTGAGGGATGAAATCCGGTGGGTCTTGAGACGTAGTAGGTGTACTTGGTGTAAGTGTAGAGCTCGACGTGGCTTGTGCGCGGGGTGTGGTGGTGGTGGTGGTGGTGACTGGGCTCGATACGACTGGTGCTCCCTGTAGACCCGTTTCACTGATGGCTGGTGTTCTCAGTTGGTTAAGTAACGTACTGACATAGGCTACGTCGTAAAACACACCTCCGTACAACACACTCAGCAGGGTTAGCAATAGCCCCCCAAAGCCCACTTGCGCTTTGCGCGTTTTGCGAGACGCTGTCTTCGGAGGCAGCTGCTGTTGGTCCATAGCACTGGGGTCGGACGTGGAATGAAGGAGGACGGCAGTGGTGTCTGGCTTTATAGTCGTTTCACCTGGTTGGCCGCGATCCAGGAATTGAAGGAACTGGGCCGGCCTTGCCATTTTACGAAATGAAACAGTTTGCCACGTCGACGTTCCGTTTTCAAAATCTGCTCCACCGTGTAGTAGTCTTGCTGTGTTTTTACAACAGGCTGTAATTCCGTGTCGTAAAACGTCCCCAGCAACGTTTCGCCTTGGAAATCTTCCAGTTCATAGACTCGCCGCTGTCGGGGTAGGCGCCGTTTAATCAGGAAGTGCTCATCGCTCCAGTTGGGCAAGTAACTTTTCTCGAACTTGCCCTTGACTTTACTGATCCGTACAGGGTCGCCGACCTTGTACACCGCCTTCGTCGTTCGCTGCGATGGCCTGGGGTACAAGACACGCCGGACTTGGGCTTCATTGCGTTGGGTGACGGTAATGGGGGCTCTCTCTATACTTCGATGATAGGCTCGATTGTAACCCTCACCAGTTTCGGGAGAACATCGATGTACCGCCTTGTATTCTTATAGGTGAAATATTTATACATGCGGCCTTTGAATGTCCTGTTGAACCTCTCCACCACGGAAGCCTTGGTCTCGTTGTACGTATGGAAGAAAAACACCTTCTGTTTCTTGAAAAAGGCTTGGAACGGTCTGTTGAGGAATTCCGTGCCTTCGTCGGTTTGCAAATACAAAGTTTTGCGCCCGGTCTTGAAGATGTCTTTGAACGCCGCTATGAGATTTGCCCCCGTTTTCGTCCGGATGGGTACCACCCACGCATACTTGGATAGGATATCGATGCACGTCAAGATATACCGATTCTCATCGTTGTGTTTGGCAAAGGCGCTCATATCCACCAAATCCGCTTGCCGCTGGGCATCTATTCCTCCCACGATGACCCGGTTCCGTAGAAAATGGCGACGGACAGATCGATGTAAGGTATAGGTGTCTTGTCTTCTTAACCAATCTCGGACTTGGGCACGTTGTACCCCTGGGGTTTGGCCGCTCGAGAGAGAGCCGACAATGCACTATAGGCTGCCGGACTGTCGGGACTGTAGTATAAGTTATCCAACACCTTCTCCCAGCGCTTCATGGTGACAAAATGATGATGGACCCTGGCTCTATCGTTTATTTATAACGGGTATATCTTGGGCCTGAGTTTCTTTCTGATTTTCTTCGTGGACTTCCACAGTGGCCATGGTCAATGACCAGTCCAACTCGTCTGATGACCACTTGATAAGCACTTCATCCACATCCACCACGGCATCTTCCAATGCAGACCATAGATCAGGGTGAAGGGTAAAATGCACTGTACCTCCATCTAGCCGAGCCAATTGAGCAAAGAAAGGGCCGCGTCGAATGTACACATCGTGACACAAGTGGATGAGGTCGCCGTCCAGTTCGCCAGACAACACCCGTTTGAATTTGGTCCAGCCCTCCCGGGACAGACGAATGTGAGCCGGGCACGGTTGTGTAGGGTCCGTGTCTCCCACCACCTCCTCCATGATATCGACCTTATCCGCATACACGTGCAGGAAAACCTCGGGGGTCAAGCTGAAATACGCCAGTACCATATGCTCCGTCATGGTCAGTACGTGAATGGTACCAGATTTCACTGTCTCTCGTATTTATAGGGAGAACCCCGTGAGATCAAAGGATCAGGTGGTCATGTCATTGGGCTGACTGGGTGTAGCGGGGTAATCAATGGCATCGTCGTCGGGTTCATGTAGTTGTTCATGGGGTTCAGCCATTGGCCCCGCGGCTTCATCACGGATTTTTTCTTCTTCTTCATCGTTCTGGCCCGTCATGTGTGTGTGGGTGGCTTCATGAGGTGACCCTGTCATTCCAGCCTCTGCGCATTCTATACATATAGTATTTTCTCCATCCGCTTTTTTTCATTAGGTTCATCTAGTGCGTGTTCGATAGCATGAGCCCATGCCAATTGGTGGGGTGATCGATCGTCGGGTATAAATAACTGGTCCACCAGGGGGCCTATTTTCTCCAAGGCTGACCACAGAGAGGGAGTTAGGAGGAAACTTCGAGCCGGCTCTTGGTAGCGTCCCACCCGTGGGTAGAGCGCAGTATGGTATACGTAGTTGGCCTTGTCCAGGTGGATCGGGTGTCCGTCTAACTCTCCGCTCAACACCCGTTTAAACTTAGTCCACCCATCACGCTGTAGTGTCACCGTATTCGATAAAGTCTCAGGGGACGCCCTCCAATCCCCGCCACTATCTTCCACCAGAGTCACATAATCTTCATAAACGTATAATCCCACCTGGTAAGGTGTGAGGGGGAGGATGGCTCGTAGGACGGATGACATGCTTGGTCCAAATGTCGAACGGTGAATGACACACACTCTGTCTGACCCTGGTATTTATAGTGTCAATACCACAGCGCCAGGGTGAATAGGGCACAGACTAGTATGAGGCCAACCAGCCGGTGCTGGTTGCGGCGTGAGCGCTCGTGGTCCATAGCCCGAACATCAAGGATGGCTGTCATAGTCCAGTAGTGGTGAGTGATGGCACGCCTCTCCATCGAGTGCACTCTGTGGAGGACCGCTTCTGTGAACTCGTTCAGGATCTGGCGTCGTCCCTCGTTGTCGTCGCCATCTGCAAACATGGGCCGGACCACTGCTCGGTAACCCGTGAATGAATTCACCACGGTGGCATACTGTAAAATGCGAGTCGCATGGGGCTGGGTCTCCGCCATGGCTCTGTAGAAATGAAGGTGTGGGATCCAGAGGGACGTGTTTTATAGACCAGATGTAGCTCTACGGGTATAGTCCGTGATACGTGCTATTCTGATGGGTTAGTCCAAAAAAAGGGAGCAACAACAACAACACAGATTACAGATCAATCCTTTTATTATGCGTGAACAACATAGAAATGCATGTACTGACCTGTCTGGGGGAGGTTTCCCACAATGGCGTTCACCTTCGCGTCTTTTCGTGTACGTCCGTGTCTTTTCGTTAAAGTCCGTGTATCTTCGGTAAAGTCCGTAGGCATTGGGCAAGGAAGCTTTTTCCCGAGACCGAATCACCGCCAGACATGACTGCATCACCGCGGATGAATACATTCTTGCACTCACTCACACCTCGCAACATTGTCTCATTGGGCATTGGACCGTCTGACCTGGAGGTGACCCTTTGACCTTTTGACCCGCGTCCGCGCGCGCACTGCCGGGGATGACGCGCACTTCCGGAGAACTCGCGCGCGCGCTCGCGCTGCGGGGCGCTGGGGCGGGGCGGGAAAACACAAAACACACCGGCGATTGAACATACGGACGTCTAAGAGGAAACATTAGGAACTGTTCTATGTTTGGAGGTAGTTTTTAGTGAAAAACCCGGAAGTGACGTCATACAGGGTCCAGTTTTCGACACTGAGTGACCACATCCGACAAAATGGCCAGTTTTCGACACCGGATGTGCCGCCCTCTTGAACATACGTGCCGCCATCTTGGATATGTCCCATAATGCACCGGGTCAAAATACTCGCTTCTGATTGGACGAGAGCTCTGGGACGGATTTGAAATACTCGCTTCTGATTGGACGAGACCTCCGTATTGCATCTGCGCATGCACAGAATGATATTCCTACCGCACACCCAACCCATCAGATGCCCCTTCACGAATGCTTCACTTAGATACCTCACTCGACCCCATTGGTGCATTAGGGGCTCCCCTACATCCCAACACGGCTATTTTCATACACTCGGGCCACCGCGCATGCGCAGAATGCCGATAGTTCAACCCCACACCCAGCCCATCAGATGCCCCTTCACATAAGCTTCACTTTGATACCTCACTCGACCCCATTGGTCCATTAGGGGCTGCCCTAGCTCCCAACACGGCTATTTCCATACCCTTGGGCCACCGCGCATGCGCAGAATGCCGATAGTTCAACCCCATATCCAACCCATCAGATGCCCCTTCACGAATGCTTCACTTTGATACCTCACTCGACCCCATTGGTCCATTACGGGCTCCCCTAGCTCCAACACGGCTATTTCCATACCCTTGGGCCACCACGCATGCGCAGAATGCCGATAGTTCAACCCCACACCCAGCCCATCAGATGCCCCTTCACGAATGCTTCACATTGATACCTCATGCGACTCCATCGGCCCATTAGGGACTCCCCTAGCTCCAAAAC